>NWBT01000050.1:5852231-5926522 GCA_003386485.1 Colletotrichum lentis
CCCAAAGGTCAAAAACTCCAGCGCGTCCTCGGATCAATCAACGCCTTTCCAACCTCCATCGGCTGCCTGGTTCTTCCTATTCCGTCCACCAGATCGCCGTCTAAGATCCATCACGAAAGCCCGCGTCGGATTATTTCATGAAGAGAGAGCATAGGTCAGTCAGCCCGAACCAGTCACTTCGCCCCCAAAGTCCCCCAAACGGGTTGCTGCCAAAATTGCACTGCTGTTGGAGCGGTGCGATGGACAGGAATCTGGCGCAGATGCCATCGTCGTCGCGATGGGTGGTGACAGCAGCTGTCTGCCAAAAAACTCGAGCTCTGCGACTGGCGTGGAGCTTGTCGCGTCTTCGTCGTTGAGCATCGGAGGACAAGTCTTCAAGTCTTGTCGCCCTTCACTGTCTCGAAGCGAGAAAATTAAGAAGAAAAAGGAGCTATACTAAGGCAAATAGCTCACACAGTCAATTGAACTCATCTCGACCTCGAGGACTCCACCTTGTCGTGCGATCGAACTGCGACGCGTTTTGTGCATGCGCGAAACCAAAAATCGAATCGCCCTCTTGACGCGCCTTTCAAGACGAAAAACACGCCCGTCCACTCGGCCGTCGATTCGCCTACGTTAACTTTCACGTGTGTCATTCATTTTGGGACTTGCGTCCGCGATACACGAGCTACGTGCGTGTCGTCACCTGCACCTGGAAACAAGCCAAGCTCTTCGATCCTGCTGTCGCTTGTGCGACACTTTCTCTCTTCTGCACGCGATCTCAACGCATCGGTCAGCATGAGTTCGGCGCGCGAAGGCGATCCAACCGAGGAGGAAAGTCTGCAAGTCCAGGGTCTCCAAGATGGCAGACTGGAAGGTGACAGGATGCAAGAAGACGGAGTGCACGAGGACCAGATACCAGAGGGGAACATCAAAGAAGAGGGGGCCCAGAAAGAGCGAGCCGAAGACGACCGACTGCAAGATGAGCATCTGCCGGATGAGGATCTTTCAGGCGAACAGATTCAAGACGCGCGGATGCAGAATGAGCGGATCCAAAACTACCCATCTCCCCAGATGCCAGAAGAGCGAATGCAAGATGGCGACCGAATGCAGAGCTATCCATCTCCCTCAGCCGAGGCACAGGATACTGGCCCGTATTATCACGCCGGACCGCGTGACGACACTCACCATGACCAGCCTCGGCCGCCGCCCACACCGCAGCCGCAACCTTCCCACTCCGCCAGTGTAGAAGAGTTGCAACTGGCTGCCCAGCTTGGCCAGGACCTGGCGGCAGAGCCCATGATGCACGTTACGGATCCCAGCATGAACGTCGAGGATCCCAGCCTGCGCAGCATCATGCCTCACGCTCACGCCCAGTCGCATCCGGAGCAACCTCAGCCCCAACCTCAACCTCAACCCCAGCACCAGGTTCCTCCTCCTCCTCCTCCTCCTCCTCCTCCTCCGCCGCCGCCGCCGCCGCCACCGTCTCGCCCCTACGTGCCTGAAGAGGCCCTTTCTGAGCCTCTCCAACAGCACATGCCCGTGCCTGTGGCAATGGATCACCATCATCTTGCTCAGTCATATGCCCTTGGTGACAGTACGCCTCCGCGAAAGCGTTCCAAAGTTTCTCGCGCTTGCGACGAATGTCGGAGAAAAAAGGTCAAATGTGACGCTCAGTCCGATTCTGGGGATAACCCGTGCTCCAATTGCAAGCGCTCCGGCATTCGTTGCATGTTCAGCCGTGTTCCTCAGAAACGCGGCCCAAGCAAGGGGTACGTTGTAACTTGCTGACACGCTCGTAGGAGGACCATATTCATTGACTTTGATTGCGACAGGTATATCAAGGAACTTGCCGACAGGATCAACAGCATCGAGGGCAAGTTAGAGATTCAGAGTGAGTCTATGCCACCCGATCCGATGGTACACTGGAGATCTACGGCAGCATCACTTAACTCGACCTCAGGTCCTGGCGAGGACGCCAGTCGTAAGCGGCCGTTTTCCAGCATTTCCAGTGCCGATCTATCTACCCCAGCGCCACAGAGACAGACTACTTGGGGAACCGAACACCGTCCTCTGCAGCCCATGACGACGCCATCGGATCGTTTCCAGTCGTCCCCCTTCACTACCAACGGCTTGGCTCCTCAGCCCATGCCTATCAAGAACGACATGCAGCCTCGCCCTCCTGCTGCTCCTATGGATGGTCCAGTCACAGACATGCCTGATATCGACCAGGCTCGAGATGTAGACGATGAGGTATTCAATGGGTAAGCCATCATGTCCCAGCTCTCTTCAGGAATAAAACTAACCCCAGGTCATTAGTTACCTCACGATAATTCAACCCTACCTCCCGTTCTTGCCGAGCAGCAAAGCACTCATCCAGGATTACTTAGCACAGTGCCCTGGTCTTCTTCGCGAAGCTTTTGTTGAGGCTCTCTTGGGAACCATTCATTCTTTCCCTTCTTTTCAGTCGGGCGGCCTTGGAGATGTTCGTCTTGCCCACACTCTCCTTGTAGAATGGGAGGCCAGTGATTCCACGTCGCGAACTCCTGTGGCGAATCTGGTCTTCCTTCAAACCCTTCTTCTCATGATAATTGAGGCAGACAACCGGCCCTTGGGTTCCATTGGCGCACCTAAAGAATCACTGCTTGGCCGAGCTGTGGCGAGCGCCAATGCTTTGAAGCTGTACCAGGCGAAGGCGGATTTGTCCGAGGCTGAGGCCGGATCAGATACCGAGTGTCAGCTTCGCGTCAGAATCTGGTGGTCACTGGTCTTGCTTGACAGATGGAACGCAGTGGGTGCTGCAGTGCCCTCATTGATTCGAGACGAGAGTGTCGTTGTGTCACCCAGCCTCAAGGTGGTTGTTGGAGAGGTCCAGTACCTCCTAATTCGTAAGCTCAGGCCAGAACCTTCCATCTAGAGAGGAAACTGAATACTGACCTTCATCCCAGGCGCCTCAAAGTTTCTGAGCCGTGCATCAGTCATGATAACCAACTTCCAAGAACCTCTGAACTCGACCTTTGCCGATCGGATGGTTGGCTCTTTCATGGATGCCTGGATAGAAGACTTCCGTGAGGACCTACCTGCTCACATTGAAGCTGATTCATACCCCGTCGTCCATCTGGTATACTGGCACTGTCGGTTATTGGCATACTTGCTGAACCCCTCTGCCCAGTCAACAGACGCTTTATGGCCCAGCCAGGAGTTGGTCAACCTGCTTGTCAGCCATTCACAACTCATCACGCCAATGCACCACCATTTTATTGTTCTCGCCATCTTGACACTGATTGAGCTGACAAAGGTGGAAAAGACAAAGGAGGATGCCTTAAGGCTTCTGGGCGAATTCAGCGACTTGTCGCTGCCGGCTTCCGTATTTGATGGCCTGGTCCGGGACAAGATCGCAGATCACTTGCGTCCGCCCACCAGTGCTACTGCGGCTTTGGCCTCATCGGCAATGGAGGTCGCAGCAAGCCAGGGGCTTCAACACCTGGCTGATTTGGCCACTCTTTCGTCAGCGGCTGTGGGAAAGACGGATGGTGCCCCTGCTTACCGCACTGCACTCAACTACCAAGACATGGGCTTTGATCCTCGGCCACTACTGCTTGTCGGTTACCTCAACGTTGTCCGCGCAACTCAGCAAGCAGCTTAGGAAGGCTGCCAGCTTGCCTTTGCCGGACAGCAGCAGCAGCAGCAGCAGCAGCCACACCCACAGCCACAACCACTGCTACAGAACGTGCGGCCGTACTTGGCACATGAGGCAGAGTTGCAACATCAACAGCAACAGCAACAGCAGGAAACGGTGCATTTACAGCAGCAGCCGCAGCAGCTGGAGCAACGGATTCTAGCACTGCAACATTACAAGGAACCCCCCACAAGTCCCGCCAACCGTATGGATTCAAACGGCAGTATGTACTACTGGTCTTATTGAGGATGACTGCGGCACTTTGCAGAGGGGGAGAGAGGGTGGTGGGGGTGGTGGCGCGTGCAGGTTGGTAAGGGCTTACCAAAAGTGATGGCTAAAGATTTGTCTGAACCGTCTCGTCACGCCTGGCTGGGAGAGACTTGATGGTTTGTATTATAATTTGAAAGTGTACTGTACAATGTTTCTCTGTAAGAAAGCCTGTCTCTTGCACATGTGTAGCTGTCATCTGCCTGTCTGTCCTCATCTGCTCTTCACGGTTTAGTCAGCAGCCTCATACCTTCACCGCAAGAGTGGTATTGTCAATTTGGCGAGACGGCGCGAGTGGCAGTCAAGCTCCCGAGCTCCGTGTCAGATAAGTCCGCTGCGATGGGCTCCATCCGGGCTTTTTCGTTTTTTGAATTGTCTTTTATCAGAGGCATCACAAGTATCAGAGTCATCAGAGACTTCATGGTTGAAAAGCTTACACGAGTTGGATTCGGGTTTTCTCGTCGCCTACACCAGTCCACTCACAGCGTGGATGGTTTATTTACTGCCTTCTAACTTAAGCCGTCCACCAACGCTGATAAGGGTGGGCAACATATCATTCGTGGCCCGTGATCTCTTGCTTACCCAACAAGTGCTCTCAAATGCACACCAAAAACAGGCAACACATGGGTGTCTTCTCTGGCTGCCGAGTTTGCCGAATACCTTGGTAGCAGCCTTAACACATACTAATCAGCCTCCACGACTCATCCGTCTGTAGTCGCTTCCCAGATGCACCGCGATTCACGTGGCTGGCCGGACGTTGACTCCTCCTAGTGGGAGGTTTGCATGTGCAATACGTAATGCGTGTACAGTCTACAGTCTCCCTATTCTCCCTCTAGTTTTTCTCGAGCCCGAGAAACGAGTCTGGCAGAATACACATGGCGAATTCGAAAATGCCGGTAGCCTGTGGAGAGGAGTACCCCCATGGCTGTCCTGCTCAGGGGCCAGGGATAACCTCCTTGGAAAATGATTGGACGGACAAGACCTTGACAAGGTGCCAGCCCTCTTCATCGGTCACGGGACGGACGCACTTGCAGACTTGTCTGCAGATTGGAGTGCTCCATCCAATAACAAGAGAAAATCAAAATCAAAAGTCAAGACGATGTGATGCAGGGGTTGCGCACCGCCCACAAAGAGGACCCAGGTCCATGAGCCCTAGCTCAAACGAAATGGTTGCGGCTGCAGAAGAATGTAAACTGTGCCTGCTGCCGATCTGCTCTGCCTTATATGGTCGCCCTGTTGCAAGAGACCAATCGACCAGTTAGTATGGCAAGCCTTTTAATGCCGGAACTGAAGTGAGTACGAGAATAGATTAATAATACGTAGTACACACCGAACAGCATAGGTAGCATAACACCGCGGATGGGCAGGACCCCATTGTCAAATCCCTTTTGGTTCCCAAGAGCAACGAAAGAATGGACTTCTCCCCAGGCACACGAGGGGACCGACTACCTGCGAATACGGCACAAAACACAACTTAATCGTCTGTTGCAAGCACCCCTGTAATATCTGCTTGGAGTGGACCTCCGCACCACTGAAGAAAGGAACAAAGCCATGTTCACTATCCGTACGTAGCTCGCATTGCGATTAGATCGCTTGGGCCTTTGGCCCTCACTCATCTCTCCAACAGTCGTCATCCACGTCGACTGTCCAGGTTCAGGTAATCAGTGGACTATTTCTTGGTCTTGTCAATTGACCTTCGAGACCAGGCCTACATCGCGTCGGACCCGGTCACCTGACTTTCTTTCCAACGGACCAAACGCTTGCAATTCAATGATTCCGGAAATGAGACTGGACTTTGCGCTGCTGATTGAAATCTCGAGCGACTCATGCCCCATCCAGGCATGTGAGAGTGTGGGTGTATCTTATTGCCCTCACCCTAAAACCGTTCCCTCCAGCACCCCTTATTATGTGTACGATTAGCAGGAATCAGTAGAGAGGACACGACTGGCGAGAAGGTGGGGAAAGTGATATGGTCAAAAATCAGGGTGCTGTCTTGAGAGACTGCGCATGCGTATCTGCGTGTCTGTTTCTTCATGGATCAATCGTTTCAACCAGCTAGCCCTCTCTATATACCCTCAAGCCTTCTGAGGAATCTATACCGCTTGAGCATTCTTCACTCTCTATAAACAGACTTGTCCAAAGGCAGTGAGATACTACGGACCGTCATGAAAAGCGGGCAGGTCTCTCCTTCCCATCCCCCAGCGTACGTACATAATTCATTGTTGTCTAACAATCCAACGGCCTTTTCATCCTCACCCGAGATGCTCCCCGCATGCCTGACGCCATGTCCAACTGATGATGATAATAGCAGTAACGAGATGCAAATCACTCTCTTTTGAGCCGCCCGACCCCTTCTTTTTTCTTTTTAAGAACCGTAGCCAAACATAACGATGCAGTAAAGTGAGATATAAAGAAACAAGTATAAAAAAGCCCAGGTGCTGTGGAAGATAAAACAATGTGTGCGCCGACTCCTTCAATGAGATCGTAGATGAGGCGTCCAACCAATCGTCCACGCGAAATCTCATATCTTCTATGCTCTAAATCCTTGCGCCTGTGCTTATCGTCTAAATCGATGGGCTGGATATCATGGGCGTACAAGCGTCGAAACTTTTCACTTATAAAAACACCTTACTGCAATGTCCAAGAGTCGGCGTGGAACTGCGGTAGGCCGTCAGGTGATTCCTGGTACGTAGCGATGCCGTCATTGAACTGCTGACCCCAGAATGCCGGGTCATCGTCAAAGGTTAGGGATCCACCGGCAATAGGGCCGCCGTCGTCGAACGAGGAGGGTGCCGTCATGAATTTGTTGCTTGATGATTTGGCGAAGCTCTCATAATCGATCGTGCTGAGGTCCGCGCCGGTAGCAAGGTAGCTTGCCGGATGGATGAAGCTGCTACTTCCGGTACCAAAGCCGTCGTAATCGCTGTCACCTGCGATGAAGTTGTCTTCAACCTCGGAGACTTCGCCAGACGTCGACGTCGTCGCGGCCAGTGTGGGGGCCGGCTCGGAACCGGTACCGAAGTCGAACATGCCATTGAAGCTCTGTGCACCGGCCTGGCTGTAACTCGAGGGAGCAAACTTGTCCGTCCTGTCGGTGAGATCGATGTGGCTCCAGTCTACGGAAGCAGCGCTCAGCCCGGCACTGAAGATAGGCGCATCATGATCCGACATTCCGGAACCCCCAAACAGGTCGAAGGGGGCATTGGGTACGTATGAGGGGTACTCAATGCCAGACAGATCAAGCGGTGGCAGCTGGTTGTTAAGCTGATGGAAGCCAGAAGAGCCTCTCATGAGGGGAGAGGCGGCCTCGGACTTAACGAGTCGCTGTTGACGTGAGGGCGCGACGCGGCCTGTCACAGGGTCGTTGATCAGGTTGTCGGTGATGCGCTCGGGGGAGTGGCTACCCAGACTGCTGGTGCTGTTCAAAGAGTTGACTCGGTTGAGTTGGTAGGGCCCGCACTTCTGAGAGGCTTTGTTGTGTTTGTGTGCGGGCTTGTGGTGGCCGTGCTCGTCGAAAGTCAACATACCGTCCGAGTGGACCGTGTTCGCACGACGTCTACGAATAGGCGGCTTCGGTCTAGGGGCAATTGCTTCCTTGTCGGAGTCGGATTCGGGGACGGTGTCGAGTGCTGGCTCCTTCTTGTGGCTGCAGGTGCAGCGACCACCATGATTGCAACAGCAAGTTTCTGTACGTGGGGAGGATTGGTGTTAGAGGGTACAGTTCATCTTTGGTCTCATCGAGAGGGCACTCCTTCGCCCGAGAGCCGACTCACCTCGATGACCGTCGAGCGTGGGCTGCAGGTGGGCGCATTTGCTCGTCTTCTCACCGCAATCACACTTGATGTGGGCAGAGCGCGACTTGCGCATTGAGCGACAGTGTTGACATTGGGAGACGGGGCGACCCTTCTTGTTGATATGTTGAAGGGGACGATCTGCAGCGAGGCGGGCGGTTAGCGTTGCATGTCAATTCTAACAACCGGGAGTGTTCTCTCGCGCAAGGTGGCTGGTTTGAATGGAGGAAAGATGCGCCAACAAACGAACAAAGCAAACGAAGCGTCGAGGCAGCCTATTGTGGCAACCAAGTGGCTGCCTGTGTTGCACGGATGCAGCTGAAGGGCGGAGAGCAAGGAGGCGGCTTACCAGAGTGTTGGCAATTGCTAACACGGTGACCCCGAACGCAGGCCTCACAGGCGTACTTCTCCCCGTCGATGATCATGTCGGGCAATGCAAAGCAGCAGCAAACGCGAAAGGAAGGGTTCGGATGGAAAAAGCGATTCCAAGTTCCCCGCCACAAGGGTTTTTGGAGAGGAGAGAGATCGAGACGATCGGTCGGCCGGCCTCAAAAGAAACGGTCGC
Organism: Colletotrichum lentis; assembly: GCA_003386485.1. Taxonomy (NCBI): domain Eukaryota; kingdom Fungi; phylum Ascomycota; class Sordariomycetes; order Glomerellales; family Glomerellaceae; genus Colletotrichum; species Colletotrichum lentis. The sequence goes on from NWBT01000050.1 coordinate 5,860,513, forward strand.
AGTCGAGTTGAATTGAGGCAAGACGAGGGTATGATAGGTCAGATCGGCCTCTAAAGTGGAATTTTCTTGCCCTGGGGCGTGGAGCGGGAGCTCCTCGGTCTCGTTACAGAATGTTTGGCGTGGGCGGCTGAGGGGCCGTGTTAGTCCCCACTGGTCGGGAGGCCGTTGGGTGCAATGGCCAAAAGGCAGGGCTGGCCGGTAGCGGGAGCTGGAGGAGAGGGCTTAAGAAAAAGTGAGAGAGAAAGAGGGAGGGTGTGTGTGTGTGTATGTGTGTGTGTGTTTGAGGGAGGGAGAGCCGGTACAGTACCGGGTGCTGGTGCGTGTCGGTACGTGCTCGGTGCTGCGGCGGGAGGTGGGAATCGAGGCCAAGGGTTTGGGGCCAGGAGGGTGGACAGAGGAAAGAGTCGGGGAGGGGGGGAGACGGAGAGAGAGAGAGAGAAAGGAGGGGCTGGAGTAGGTAGTAGTGACGCTGAGCACCACACAGCAGAAAGTGTGGAGATCCACGCTATGAATAGGACATATCCGTGGGGACTTTTTTGCCTGGAAATTTTTACAAAACCCAATGAAAATAAAAACAAGAGATGAAAGAAGGGCGAAGGACAGACAGTGTCGGCCAAGCTTGTGCTCTGGAGGTGGGAGGAGCCTGGCAAGTGCGGAAGCACAACGCAGAGGCCAATCGGCCGATGTCAACGTCCGGGAAGTCCAATTAGTGGGCAACTTGGGTTTGGGTGGGTGTCGAGTGGAGAATTGGATCGCTTGTCCAGCCGGTGTCGTCGTGTCTTGTATTGCTTGTTTGAACCAGAACGGGTAAATTTTAGAGACAGAAAGAAGGAAAGAGGAAAGATGTCACTCTTTTTCTCTCATCCGAGTCTTTCGTTTGAATCGACGAGAGCGAGGGCGGTGCTTCACAGGCGGCAAGTATAGGTCGAGCAAGTTGCGCAACAATGGGATTGGCAGCCAAGTCGTGGTGGTTCGCGACCAAATGGCCGTGCAGCGATAGCCGGGTTTGGCGCCTTCTCAGCTCGCGGTTGCAGGGACTGGAATCGAGACTGAGACTTGGCCCCGAAGGAAAACCCTGCTGGCCGGTCGTGGAGGGGACACGATCGGAAGGGCTGGAAGCGGTGCAACGAACGGGGTGGGGGTTTTGCCGTCTTCTCCCCAGCCCTTGCTACGTGCCTAGGTACTGTAGGCGCGGGCTGCAGCTCTGCAGCGGAACTACATACGTCCAAAGTCGGCAGGTTTGTCCAGACTCCAAAATAGTACCGGGTGAGCACACAGCCCGCCGTGGATTGCCTGTAGCCGGAGTGGCTGACACAAACGGTAAGGAAGTCACCCGAGGTAAGGCGAAGAATCTGAAGAGCGTGATGCGTGTGGACGGGTGCAGATGCGATGCTGCAAGGAAACGGAGACACTGCCACCTCAACGGGGTGGATCACACAAAACGATGTCGTCCTTGGTCTTGCCTTGGCCTTAGTCTTGGGGGCGACAGTGGTTGGTCGGTCGTTTGAGCCCTCGGTGGTGAAGCCCGAATCAGAAGAGACCTGGTGAGTTGGCCAAGGGCGGGGGTTCAGGGCAAAGGACTGGGAATGAATGGCTCCGAAGGAGCTGGGGCTGGAGCCGATGCGAGGTGGCTGAAAGACACCTTGGAACTCGAGAGTCTGGATATGGGGTATCAGGGTATGTATTCGAAGACGGGGGTTATCTGTACCTTGGCTTCACAGTCGTGATTGGTGGAGGGCCGGGTGATGACTCGGTTCAGGTGTTGCGGAAAGGGTAGATCACCAGCTGGCGGCGGTCGAGAGAATGGTCGAGTGAGTGAGTATCCGTATGATGTGACCGATGCGGATGTAGGTGCCTATTGTTGAGTAACAACTGTCATTCGCGGATCAAACCAAGCGGCCGCTTCTTGCTCGCGTCCGCAAGAGATTGCTCGAGTCAATGGTTTATGAAGCGCAAGCTATGGCCTGCTTTGTCGATCAAGGAGGAAGGCAATGCGCCGTCTTGCCAAGAGTAGGAGGCTAGTGAATAGAGACGGGCAGAGACAAAAAAAACCGGGCAAGAAAGGATGAAATAGATTGCGAGACGAAAAGGCGAGCGGACGTGGGATGCTATTTCAACATCTGCGACAATGAACGACGAGGAGAGACAGAGGGAGGAGAAGGGGGGGGGGGTGGTCAAATGGTAAATGCCAGGCAAACAAACGTCCGACGGCGGCACGGCGATGGCTACTGGAGCTTCCTTCTCTGATTCAGTTGCAGTCTGCAGAGCTGCTGGTGCCGGTATTGGCGGCGCGTTGGCCCTGCCCGGTCTGGGTGTGGTGTGTGGGGTGGGTGTGTCTTACGTCTCTTGCCCAGGTCTGCTTCGCATCCCAGTGTGATGGCTCACTGGGGAGCTTGGCCGAATTCGAATGACACGAGATGGCAAGGCAAAGCATGGCATGGCGACAGCAATGGCCAAGGCCATGCCATGCGACATTGTGGTTGGACTGAGACGGGATGGATTGGGACACGCGGTAGGAGGACGTGGGAACTGTGTGGCATCTGGTGACCCCCTGGTCGGGGTGCCGGCGGCGGAAAAGTGCTCCGAACACAACAATCTAGGCGAGAGACGTTGAGAGATCGAGAACAGCACCACTCAACCCCGCCCCCAAGACAGTCCAGAGACATCATTACAAGTATCTCTTACCTTCACTACGGGCCAGTCTTACTTGCCTTGCCTCATTAACTCACACGTGGACCGGTCGTGCTTAGGTCTGTCCTGTGCGGCCGTACATAGTACAGGCGGGATAAGGAGGAGGGGAAGGCCCCAAAACATGCCGTAGAAAGACAACGACATTATCTCCTCCTCAGTGCCCCGAATGGAAGAGTTGGGTAATCAAGGTGAGATGCTCAAGAAAGGCTCACCGCCTCCTCATACTGCTCGGTGAGGCGAGACTAAACGCCACGTCATGCCCCGTCGACTATTACATCCATAGTTGGCGAAGTGAAGCAAGTGACTGATAGGTGCCTCGGGAAACACAGACTTAATAGGTGGTGGTGAGTGAGCCCGTTGAGGCATTCAGCTCGGCTGCTGCATTCCGATATTTTGCCAGAGCATCCATCCAGAGGCGGTTCGAAAGACCACTGTCAATTGAAAGGCAGGCTGGCACTGCTCCTTCACAGCCCTGCGTATCCACTCAAACTGAACTGTCGGCCCATCAATGCCAAGTCGCGAGACCAGATCCACAGCAAAGCAAGTCCGCTCCTCCTGACAGAAGCTCGCTCGTCAACATTTCGCACACCTTCGTCGTCCGTCAATCGTCATGCGGCTAATCTCTCTTAGTAACAATCAACGTCCGGTCTAGTGTAGATGCAAAATGACACCCGAGCCTCTCGGCGCCGTTATCCACAAGACTCAGGAAGCCACCTTGGTTGCTTTACATCTTTCGCAAAACAACCGTTCATGTCACGTCTCTGCCTCGTAAGGCGGAATCGCTTAGGGCCGTGGCGGCTCTTTGAAGCTCAATTTCGCATCACATTTGTAACCTCAGCTGATTCCCAACTTCTCATGATAGTCAAGACGACTGCTCAAAGCCAGGTGCCCAGCAACGGGTTTTGAAAATTTGTTCTATGCCAGGAGCGAAAACACCAGCGTTGTGTAAGTATACAACGGTTGATGCCGATCTACGCAGAGCGTAGGTCTGGCAGGTTCATCACGGAAGACATCTCCCACAAAGAGAAGAAAATCGAAAAGAGAACGAACTCGCACATACGCACAAGATACACGAGGCTTCGTCAGGCGGTAGATTCCAAGACGCGCGCAACCTACCACTCTGGGTCGAAGATCCCATAGCCAGGCAGCGTTTAGGCGTGTGGTTCCGAGGCTCACATTATGCAAAGTGACGAAGAAATCGGCCTGGGGTGAATAGACATTGTCGAGACAGCCATGAGCGTCGAAGGTTTCGTAGAACAAGTCCAAGCTCGCACAGCATACGAGCTGCTCGAGTAAATGACCAAACTGCTCCATTAGCAGAGAAGCATTTCACGTCTCCGCGTCTCCGCCAAGGTTGGGGCGCTATTCAAGCTGCTGGCTCAGCGCATACGGTGCTTCGGTACCAAACCACAGCATTGATCAACCGAACAAGCAACATGTTGCATGCAGGAAACTGCGGCTGCTTCTCCCCACATCAGCCGTGATATTCGATCGGGGGGATCGAGAAGGGAAAAGCGCAGAGGTAGTGGAGGGTCGAAAGGCTTGAGAATAGGTAGCACAAGGATGGGCAGGAGGTGGTGTTTGTTTGCAAATGATAAAGGAGGGTAAGAAAATTTTTCATAGTGAGAAAAACAGCGGCATGATGTGGAAGACGTGGAATGACCTGAGGCACGCACACACCCCAAAATGAGCCTGAGGTTGGAGACACATCAAGATAAGATAGTGCGGTTCTTAGTGGATAGGCTGGACAGTGATTTCTACCGCCGCCGCCGCCATCAGTTCTTGGCTCGTCACGACACCAGCAAGTGACCAGGTTAGACTGATAGCGCCCTCTCCATTGACCACCTGGGCATGCGGCACCGCTTCTAGAAATCTGCATGGAAGACAATCCGATCGGGCCAACTGACGGGAGGAAGGAATAGTGTAGTCGAACATGACACGGCTCCTTCTTTTGGGCTTCTGGTTGGTTGTCATCAGCCCGTCGAATTATCGGAGCTAATACGCTTGGGGTCTGTGCAAGGTGCAGGCTGTTCACACAAGTGCAGGTCTCAAGTAGGTGCTTTCCGCCTCATGCATGAGAAGCTGCAAGCTGGGTAACGCTGTCACCCCATCCGCCAGTGCAGTAAATCATTATTGCCTGCCGCGTAGACATGTCCCTCTGCTCCCTGATTGCGTACGTCCGATCCGTCCCGCCCCTACTACGTAGTACATTCATCCAGCCATCCATCCTTCCACCAATCATCAACCATCGTTGTTTTCCCTGCTCGCGTCAGGATAGGCGGTCATTTGGGGCTTACTCGCTCTTCCATCCCCCCGGCCGCCCCCCCTTCTTTCTCTCTTTCTCTTTCTGACTGAACGGCACTACACGCTTACAATATCCGAGCTATTACTGCTCTTATAGTTACCGAGGTAACCTGGAACCATCAACGTTATGGGTCTCCTGCTCTACGGATACCATGCGGACTAAAAGATAAGCTGCTCATTTTCCCTGGCCAACCCGCGCACTGCCATGGTCATACCCGATAGAACTGAACGCTGACTTCAACTACACAGCAAAGCAACGTACGACGAGGCGAGGCGGGTGGAAGGATCTGGTCTCACTTACCATCCCCGCAGCTGGCTCTATGTTGCTGTCGCCCATATACGGCCTCTCTTCGCCCCCTCCCCCCCGATATGCAGCCTGTCCAAAGGAGAGTCGTCTTACACCAGGTGCATGCAGAACCTATTACATTGCCCAGACGGTGAAATGGAGGGTGGGACTTGAGGGGTACCATAGGTAAGATGATAGGGGTTGGGGGGTGACTCGCCATAGATCGGGTCAGAAATGAAGTATCCGCCTGCTGTAAAGTGCTCTTCGCCATTATCTTCCGGGCTGAACCGCAATAGAGACTCGGATAAGGGCACCATGCCGTCGATCGAGACCACCCATCAATGACTAAATAGGTCTGCAAGTTGCCCAAGCAGGCAAGACAAGTGGTTCCATTGGTATCCGCGAGGGTGCGAAAGCCAATGCAGGTCCCAGATTTGAGAAGTATTGTCAACGTTGGGCAACTCAATGGTCAGCTTTCAGGTAGTGATATTGTGAAGCGTGCAACTAGTCGTTGCCACTGTACCCCGACCCTGAGCAACAAACGCCTGCAATAGATGGAAGCGAGGCTGTTGTCGTCGGCGGCGGCGGGAAAAGGGCCTAGGGAGAAAATAGGGGTAAGCTGAGGGACCCCGGAGTTGATAAGATTTTGTTCAATGTCCCATGCGTCGAGAGATACACTGGCTTCTCCTCGTGTCTCAACAACATGTTCAAGTCTCATTGCCATCACCGCCCCGCGGAGGATCGCGCAACCCATCACCGCCACTTCTGCTTACCTTTTGACGGCAGCAGGGCCATCCAGTTTTATCCCCGACCCCGTAATCCGCACTTTGGCACCACCCCTGCGTCGTCAGGCAAGGAATCTTTCTCGCGCCCGTCCTTAGCGCCCTTTGGCAAGGCCCATTTTGGCAGCTCTGTCCTTCCCTCGTCGCTTTCCGAAGATCGAGTAGCTATAGTCACGAGGCTACTGGTTCGAGCTTGTACACGGGTTCATCTTCCGTCCTTTGTTTACGGCATTCACCAAATGAGAGCGGACAGTTGTGTCGAGTATGGCGTCTTTTCAACCAGTGCATTGAGGTTAAATGATGTTGGGACAAAGGCACCATACACCTCCCCTAGGTCTTGACTGCGTCGCGTACAAGGCGTAGAAGACCTCTCTAGGTTAATGCTGACGTTGGTTAAGGTGAGGTATTGGGCGCACAGAAGTCGTGACTTGCTTGCAGTCCCAGCCTTAGCGAGTGATGCCATACGTGAGAGACCGGTGTCACCGACGAGGCTATGCATAAAGAGTTGGCATGGCGAATGTAAGGATGACTGATACCTTTCTCGCGTTTACAATTCGGCTCAAACTTTAGTAGTTCCAGTGTACAAGTTGTCTTTTCTTATCTAGTCATCGCTGGGTTCATTCTGAGGTGACTAGGATAGACTGCCGATCAAAGTGGTCTCCGTGGAGCGCTGTCAAGTCGAATATGGCATCTCAGAAATCATACGGCATCCAGCCTGGCGTTCGATAGGGTCTTATATCATCGTTAGGTGAAGATCCCGCATTCTTCTCGTTCCTTCGTGGGTCGCGTTGTGACGTGTGACTTCGGGGGTATTTTGCTTGCCTCGGGAAGAAGTTAGAAGAGCAATCAGCATTGGCTAGATAGCCTGATTAAAGTCACTACTGTGTGTCTTTTAACGTTTGATGCCTGTCTCGGACTGCTGGCAAAGTTCCCTTTGTTGAACTTAGACCTGTAGCATTGAAACGATATAAGATAGGATACATCGGTAACGTTTCACGTCGATGACTTTCTTCGGCATCTCTTCTACTGGATCACATTTGGCGAATCGTGGTTCCTGACGGATATGCGAGACATATATTTGTAGTCACTGAATACATGGCATACCAACCCAGAGGCACTTCGCTGAACTGTTGCCGAGAGATAAAAGCCAAATCTACAAACTTTGACATGATGAGATAACTGAAGAATTGGGTCTAAGTCTATGGGTGCTTCGCGATAAAACAAAGATGGTTGTCTAAAATCTAGCAATGCTGCCAACAAGATCATGGCTTTTGTACAAAGTATGGCTTCTCGCAACCCGTAACAGCCAGAGTCCTATCGGCTACACATCATTGTCTCATCATAGAGTGACATGGGCTGTATCTCCGACTAAATAGATAGACAGAGGACAAGTATGAACGGGTGACTAAATCCAATTAGGTTCCTGTTTCTCCCAGCATGTAAGAAAGGCCCCTTCCATGTAGGTAGTTGGGGCTCGAACCAACTTCTGCTCGAGACTGGGGCTGTGTTAATTATATCCCTTGACGTCTCCGAGGACCGTGGTCGCCTCCATCCATACCCACGAGACATCAATGTCTATCGATCTTTCTATGCTCGCGACATAGAGACATAGCCTTTCCTTAGAAAGAACTATGTCGAGGATGCAAGGCTCCATTCTTGGACATCCTTTGTTTATCCCAGCAGCCTTGTTGATTCACAGATCCATGCAACTGCTCACATGAATTCAACATGTCTATTAGTATAACCCATCATTACTAAACACTCATAGCACAGTGTCCTTTTTAGACTGAAGTTCTCATAACGCTTACTTTAATTTGCACACATCGCCTGGCTTCCTGGGCCTACGTACCTTATGAGATCCTGAACTTTGGATATACTGTCACAGTCCTGCCCCCTTCTCCACAGAAAACAATAACACTGTGCAAGCCATTCGCCCGCCAGACACTCTGCTGAAATCCCAATCTTCAAACGTAGGCCGCAGTCCAAGTAGCGGCAGCAGATAAACGTAGCATTTCTAGTCGTCCTGTACATTCCCCTCTATGCTGTAACATTCTATACAGACCCAAGGACATACCAATGTCACATGAACCTTCAATAGATATTGCAGCTTAACAACCAGTATATTGTCTGGGATTATTTTTTACAATATTGTAAATAGAAGTTGGCGGAAAGTGCCTGTCACGAGCCCAGGAGACTACTACCGGTTGCCCAGAAGCCTGAAGGATTCGGATATCGGAGTGGAGGACTCCCTCGACGGACGGCCTCGACGGACCCCTAAGGATAGGCCCCTAGGACACGGATGCTCCCCGGAGCCCGCCTGGGGGATCTAAATGTCTACATATAGGCCTTCAGCTTCCTATCTCCAGGAAGAAGGAGGCCAGAGATGAATTCAGTCACACATTCTTCCCTGTATTTCAGTTGACCTCTTGACTCTGTATAGAGGCCCTGATAGGGCCGTAAGGGATTTAATACAAGAAACAGTGAGTCATCTCGATCTGCTGACCGTTTGCATTTACGAAGGTTTTCTGACTGGGGAAATCGAGATGTTATCACGGGAATATGACGTCTCCCGGCTGCTTCTGGGTAAATCACAGCTCAAGTTAGCCTGTAGGTCCAGATAGTAACCGCTCAGGCTATCGCATAGGATATAATGCCTTTCTAGCAGAGAATGTATCAAAATGCTGAACATAAGGCGTGCCGTCAAGCGCAAGGGAGTCATCTGCAGTTCGTGCTGCGTAGAAATATCGACGAAAGTGTGGGCAGCTGTGGCCAGCTGGCTTCATCGAGATAGTTCAGTCTGATGGCGTCTCAATGGCGTGAGGAGTGGGGTGCAGGTGAAGAGCGTCGGCGACTTCTCGGGACTGGGCAGTGCTCCAGCTACGTCTCGACCACCTTCAGTCGCCATAGTCTCTAGCAGCTCTTAAAGTGGCATATAACTTGCGGCTTCGCACGGAAAAAACACCACAATGGGTTCACAGGCGGGTAACTCCATCGATGGGTACAACTATCCCCTGCCTGCTACATCCTGCCGATGGTCATTGTTACAATAACAGAGCTGACATTGACACCATTCTTAGGGCTGTGAACATCATCTTCATCGGAGCTGGCGCTGTAGGCTGCTTCTATGCTTCGCGGCTGCATCACGTAAATTCCAATTACCCCAGTTTCAGTGTAGTTATGGGCCAAGTTAACCCGTCCGTCAGCCTGGTCGCAATATCCATGTCTCGCTCGTGGCCAGGTCCAACTACAGGGCCATCAACGAATCAGGCGTGAAGCTGCAGACTCATTCGTTTGGCGACTACCTCTTCAAGCCGTACGCGGCCTTCCCGTCGGTTGAAGCTGCGGCATCACCAGGAAAGGGCGACGTCACAACGCATTGGGACTATGTCTTTGTAACAACCAAGGCTTTGCCCGATCGCTCAGATGACTCAATGATGATCGCTCCCTTGATCGGACCCAGTACAGTCATCGTTTTGATCCAAAACGGCGTCGGCGTCGAGGGGCCCTTTCGCCAGCGGTTCCCCAACAACCCCATCGTGAGCGCCGTGACGGTCGTCAGCGCCGAGCAGACATCGCCAGGCGTCATTCGACAGAACCGCTGGACGCGGATCAGCATCGGACCGCATACAAACGGACTCGGCACGGGCGACTCTGAACTAGGTAGGCTCGGTACGCGGGCAGTCGAGCAGCTCGGCATGTGGTGGGGTCCGGGTTGGGGTGGCATCCGCGACATTGAGCCCCATGATGAGGTCGGTTTGCAGACGGTGCGATGGCACAAGCTTTGCATCAACGCAGCGTTCAACCCCAGTGCGGTGCTGAGTGGCGGGAGAGGTAACGCCGATATGGTGACGGATCCGGAACTGCGGGAACATGTGGTGGGCATCATGAACGAGATCAGAGCGGCTGTGCCCAGGATTCTGGGGAGGGAGTTTCCCGATGACTTGGCCAAGCCAGATCGGATTGTCAAGAGCACGGAGCGGAACGCGGGAGCAAAGCCAAGCATGTTGCTCGACTGGGAGACGGGGCGGCCGCTGGAGCTGGAGGTGATTCTCGGCAACCCGGTAAGGATAGCAAGGGCACACGGCGTCGAGATGCCACGCCTGCAAACCCTATACGCGCTTCTGAAGAGCGCACAAGCAACGCGCGAAGAGAAGGCCAACAAAGGAAAACTGTAGTCGCGCGGGCTCGGCGGCGACAAGACCTCCACCGATTCGCCCTATAACAAGATCCAGATGTTGACATATGTTTTGTTGATAGTGTAGCTGAAATGAGCCTTTCCCACCACGTTTAAGGTTACGCATCAATGTCGGCATGACAGTTAGGTGGTTGTTACTTGTTTCCGAAACCTGAGCCGGGCGACAACACTCCGCTATGCACTGAGCCAGACGTCGCCTGTATACCCCCGATACAAATATCACCCATGAGGATGCTTGAGGAACTCGGAATAACCAGAGTGACTAGCATGCTTGTGATGGCGCCCGCGCCAGAGAAACTCTCGGCAAAACCAGGGACATCCGCAAGGAGCCACATCACGCGTCGAGCCATCCCGTGTCTGGGGAAAGCACGTGAGGTGTTTTACAACTCACAACGAAGCAGATGACGCATGCGGTTTGTGTATCTCGTTGGGACTTACCAAGAACAGTAGTCCCGGACCTTCTCAAACCGGAGCGGGCACTTGTTGGAGGGCGACAGGCATGGACTGACTCATTGTTCATCCGGTACAAGGACGGTCTTGACTATTAAACAACTGATGATGTACTCCAACAGCCTCATCTTGGCTAAGCAGAGATCAGGGCAGCCAACCCTCGCACAGAGGACGGTGGGAGATGCTGACAGAGCATGTGGCGGTGGCGGTGGCGGTGGCAGAGAAGTCTGGGCTCTCGACGCACGGACGGTCATGACGACATGACTCGTGAGTCATCGGCGAAAAAAAACACCCTTTTTTTCTCACAAACCTAACCAGCACTTATTGAATCCCATCACTTCTCTCTTCCCCCAGCAGTCTGACGCGAGCTGCCGGCAGTTAGGAAAATGAAAGTTGGTATGATTGCCGTTGGCGGGAAGTGAAAATTGAATGCGAGAAGAAAATCAGCAAAAGGTACAACGGCAGGGACGGCACAAGACACCAACACCAACGCACCGTTCTGACAGACCGTGTTCCAACTCTTGCTTCTTAAGCCTCTGTGGCCAGTGGTATTTCGCACCTGCGACGACTGCGGGAGCTCCAATCCCAGCTCTGGCGGCCTGGACTTGGCTGTTCATCAGCAAAAGCCAAAAGTCTTACCCCAGTAAGGATTACCTGGCAATGAAGGTCCACAGAGTGGCCTCCCTCCCATCAGTAGAGGAGATCGACACTGGCATGGCCCCTTTAAGCGTAGGCGATTTTGAAAATCCCATTCGCTTCGAGACCACGAATTCGCGTTTGCCCCGCCGTACGGAGTACACTACGAACCATCGGCTCGCCCGCACTGACAAACACTTCCAAGGGCGGGGGATCATCCCTTTGCAGAGACTGCGTCACAGAGTAGTATTACTGTATTAGCACGCCGGTCAGGACCTAGATCGGAGATATATCAATTTCGCCTTGCCTTGCTAGGACGGCTGGGACAGCAACAGAGCGGAAGAACAAGACGAAGACTTGAACGATGACCCTGGGCCACGCATCATCAGGGCGATCGGAGAAGATCGGTTTCACAATTCCCACTCATCCAAATTCTGACCTTTCCGATCCAAGCCCCACCACCGAGTACATCTGCCAGCCCCATCATCGAAGGTGGCAAGAAAACCCAGAAAACCACAGGGGGTGGGGGACCAGACATCCGGCCAGGCACTCATTGGCATGAGCTCCGCTGCTACGGGACGTGCCCAGTTGCTGTAACCTATCAAATCGCTTCAAGGATTGCAGCTCGAGAAAGCAGATCGACAAAGGCTGCCGATCAAAGGAGCGCGGGTATTTGGCCGCAGGTGAAAAGGTCCATGGCTGGCTGTCCTCAACCCCTTTCAGACGCTGCGTCGCCACGCAGCCACAGGTCCACCTTCAGAGCACCATGAACTGGTTGGTCCCTCAGCTTTTTGGTAGCCATCTAACAACAGAGTACGGATAATGACCTTAAAGACTAAGCGAGGAAAAGATGCTGGTTTAAGTTGGAACCATATGTAATAAAAACATGAGTATTGCATATTAGAGACGTTTTTTCCCCCACCAGCTGGCTGTATCTTCTGTCTGCCCGATCAGCTTGTGTACTGTTGCTGCCTAAGAAATAGAGGTACATCAAATTCTGCTCGGGCGCCCGGGCATGTGGCTACGATCGGATGTGGTCAAGGACCTGTTATTTGTCAACAGTACCCGAGTCCTGCACTCAACCAAAAGACCACAATCGCTCATTCTCCGGCCTCCACCTGCCCCGCAATGCGACCAGGACGGACATGTCTGAAGTTTTTGCATCGGTGTCTGTGCGTATCTGTATTTATACACACCCTCACAAACATATGCACACGCTTGGCTGTGATCCATGTGGCCAGGCCCTACCAACCGTTCCCCGCTCTATTGTCTGCCTCGTCCTTGCACAGCATCGAGCTCAAGCTTCATGAAATTAGTTAGCTGATCGAGTCTCGCACAATTGCCGCTCGACAGGATATGATTGACTGAACAGCAAGGCGGAAGAAGAGTTACGAGTTGGGAGCCAGCCGTTCCCCGCAGTGTGTCTAGGGGCTCGGGCAACGAAAACACATGCGTGGTGCTGGATTATGCTTGGGTTGGCCGAGCTTTGGCTTTGGCATTGCGCCTGGGAGGGAGGGAGGGAGGGTCCTTGCTTGCTTCGAGTTGAGGAATGAAGGTTACACGGCACGTGTACCCGCTACGTTTGTTTAGATGCCATCGACTACCATACCGGTGGCACAAAGCAGACCCTGCTCAATCATAAGGGGCGCTACAAGCCCTGCCTGCACACCAGAAGCCCGAAACCCCGCCGCGATGTCACGTCTATGGGCGCCGCATCTTGTGGGGAGCGCTTGAGCCTGGCGAGCCTGGGCTGGATAGGGCGGTTCACAGAAGGGAGAAAGAGAGAGGGAGAGGGAGAGGCAGAGAGGCAGAGGCAAATAGCTCTAGCTCGAGTGTTCCAGCTAGTATTGTGTGTGTTGGTGCAAAGTGCGGTACCTGGCCATGGGTATCAAGCAGTACCTTTTGAGCCGACCTACCTAGGTTGGTACGGGGACCACCGATGGGTGGGCCTAGCCCATGATGATCCACGAGAGGCCACTTGACCAGTGATCGACGCGCTAAAGGAGCCTAGGCTGCACTCCCATGATACCTCCCAGTCTCGACTTGACCTTGTCCGGCTGGGGGGATGGATGGATGGATGGATGCCCCTCTGGCTGGCTTCTTCTGCTAGTGGAAACGGATACGAACAGCTAGCAAGCGTCTGAATAAACACAGACCGAGTGGATTGCCCGGACTTGATGAGGAGAAGAACGGGATCAGATGTCAGACCGGCCAGGCCACACCACACCCCATTCCTCGGGAGTAGGTCCCTAGGTAATAGGCTTGGGTAAGCAAGCGGCGGCCATTCGTTCCCTGTCGCTGTTTCTGCAGCGCGCGGTGCACCCAAGATTTCATTGCTCTGTTGCTTCCTTGTCCTGTGCTTATCGCCCGCCACTTCTTGCTCCCTCCTTACTCGTCATCCCTCTGGTCCTCTCTCCTTACGGGCTCTGCTCTGTGCATTCGCATCTATCTATCCTCATCTTGCCTGCCAAGCTCGCCAGTCTCGCGGTACAGACAATAGCAGCAATAGGTACCCTAAATCACCGTATTCTCCAAGCGTACGTAAGCTTCGTTGCGGACACCACCATAACTAACCTCGTTTGTCTCGCCTTACTTGCAGAGCATTGCCGCCGCCGCCATTTGTTAGATGGATTGCTTGGTGGTGGAGAATTCCCTTGCCACTCGATTGCCTGTAACCCCCCTTCTCTACAACGCGACTTGCTCGTGATTCAACTCTACGTCAACGTACCTAGTTAGGAGGGGGAAGAGAGTGGCGTTGGGCTTGTTTTGTTCCCTTCATTTCTCCTAGCTGCTTCCACACTGCTCTCGCCGCTCCTTGGTACCTTCTCACCCCAACTCCTGCTTGTACGCCACCACCGCCGCAGACCCCGACCAGTCGAGGATTCCGAGGGCTGAGAATTGCACGTCGCTCTCGCCCACTCCACAATTACACTCGGTTGCACATCTGTAACTTCCGACAGGTCAGCAACGGAACAGAGCTCTCGACTCTCCTTTTCCCCCTCTCCAGCCCCTGCCGTCGCTCGTTGCCCACAGCGAGCCGGCCCTTGCTGCACAGCTCCCGGCCGGCCCAGCACCGCACCGCCAACCCCGTCACTAGGCACGGCATCTCGATACTGCACCGCACGTCCCCCTCACGCTGTCCCGAATCATCAAGTAAGTGATCCCGCGCACAGCGAGGAACCTGAAAAGAGGAAGCATACGTACAGAAGGCTCGATCACGGCAATCGCCTGACGTTGAATGCTTAGGGCGTTGGATCGAATCTTCCCTTCACTGCAAAATACCCCCAAACCCATCCAATTCTATCTCTTCCCCTTCACTCCTCGGACTGGTGTCCGCTTTCTCGTCAACCCAGGCTCTCGTCCTCTTGCGCTTCCACCTCATGCCAAACATTAGGCACTGCGGACTTTTGAGCCTCCGCCGAGGTCTCGTCCTGCTTGCAACGACGTGGGACTTTATAGACTTCTAGGTCTCTCTCTACCTCTCTTATCCAAGCATGGATGCCCAGTCCGACATACGCCGGCCTTCCGTGTCTTTCGCCGACCGCTCCTCGACAGGCGAATCCTCCGAAGCCACTCCTGTCGCGAGCATTCAATCCAATCCCGTCGCGCCACGGCTCTCGAATCCTCCTGCTGCTGCGACGCCGAGCTGTTCTTCGTCATGGAGCGCCAATTCCGACCGCCAGCTTGGTCATGGTGCCAGCCCCGACCCGACAGACCGAGTCTTCCCCATCCGCTCCGTCGTCAGCGTTGATCGCACTGGCAGAACATCTGGTGAACACGACTACTTCCCGAGAGTGCCCGATCATGGCCAGTATCAGGCTCCCCGTCCGGGCAATCCCCGTATCGATACTGCCGCCTTCGAAGCCGTTCCTAGCCGCGATTCCGCCTCCACACTGCTTTCCAACGTTACCTCACCAAGCGATCGCCCGGGAATTCAGACGAGAAGGAAAATCGTTGGATCTGGCCCAATATCCAGCGTTCAGGCGGATGCCGTCCGTCACGCCAACTCGCAGCCACTCGACATATTTCAGGATGTTGTGTCAGAGGGAGAGGATGACTCAGCACAAGGTGATGACTCCTCGCAACATCAAGCACCTGCGTCCACTGGCGCGCTCGGTGAGGCGGGCAGTGATGTCCTGCTGACGACGCGGTTAAAGTATGTCATGACGGATGAGGGTCACCATGTGATTACGGGGACCGACGGCGTTCTTCAGCGGTGCGAGGACGAGCCCATCCACACCCCTGGCGCTGTTCAGGGATTTGGCGCTTTGGTGGCCGTTCGCGAAGAATCCGACGGCCGGTTTTTGGTTCGGTACGCCAGCGAAAACACCCAAATGCTGATGGGATACTCGCCGCAGCACCTATTCCGCCTCAACAGTTTCTTGGACATTTTGAGCGAGGAACAGCAAGACAATCTGCTCGACCACATCGATTTCATCCGCGACGAAGATGCTGACCCGGCTGTCAACGGACCCGAGGTCTTCAGTCTATCCATTCGCCCACCCAATAAGAAAAGTGTCAAGCTATGGTGTGCCATTCACATCAACCCAGTGCATCCCGACCTGGTCATTTGCGAATTCGAGGTCGACGATGACCATCAGTTTCCGTTGAGACCGCCAGACGAGGCCACGCCAGTGGCCCCAGAAGACACGCTGCAGTCAAACCCCACATCCGAGGAGCTGGTCGAAAGTACCGAGATCTTGAGCAAACCCCTGAGAGTTTTACGGAGTGCTCGCAAGCGCAGAGGTGACGCCGGGGCTATGCAGGTGTTTGATATCATGTCCCAGGTGCAAGAACAGCTTGCAGGGGCGCCGAACTTGGAAAGCTTCCTCAAGGTCCTTGTTGGTATTGTCAAGGAATTGACTGGCTTTCACCGGGTCATGATCTACCAGTTCGATTCCTCGTTCAATGGCAAAGTTGTCACAGAGCTTGTTGATACCACGCAAACCAAAGACCTATATAAGGGCTTGCACTTTCCCGCCTCGGACATACCCCGGCAGGCTCGCGAGTTGTATAGGCTGAACAAGGTAAGACTCCTCTACGACAGGGACCTGGATACCGCCCGCCTTGTTTGCAAAACGAAGGAAGACCTCGACGTACCGCTAGATCTCAGCCATTCATACCTTCGCGCCATGTCACCGATCCATCTCAAATACTTGAAAAACATGGCCGTTCGGTCCTCCATGTCGGTCTCCATAAACGCCTTCAACGAACTATGGGGCCTCATTGCTTGCCACTCATATGGCCGCAAGGGCATGCGCGTATCATTCCCGATCCGCAAAATGTGTCGTTTGGTCGGAGACACTGCCTCCCGCAACATCGAAAGACTTTCGTATGCCACTCGACTCCAGGCGCGGAAACTCATCAACACTGCGCCTACCGAAAAGAACCCGTCCGGCTACATCATTGCTTCTTCCGACGACCTCTTGAAGTTGTTCGACGCCGATTTCGGCATGCTTTCCATTAAGGGAGAAACCAAGATTCTTGGCGATGTTGAGCAGTCGCAAGAGGCGCTGGCCATGCTCGAGTATTTACGCCTACGCGAGTTGACATCCGTCGTCACCTCTCAGGACATCCGCGAAGATTTTCCAGACCTCCGGTACTCTCTTGGGTTTACCGTCATTGCAGGACTGCTTTATGTTCCCCTGAGTGTTGGAGGCCATGACTTCATCGTCTTCTTTCGGAAAGGCCAGGTTAAGGAGGTCAAGTGGGCTGGGAATCCGTATGAAAAGACATTGCGCGAAGGTACGGCTGCCTACTTGGAACCCCGAAAAAGTTTCAAAACCTGGCATGAGACAGTTCTTGGTAAATGTCGAGATTGGTCAGAGGAGCAAGTTGAGACGGCCGCCGTGCTCTGCTTGGTCTACGGCAAGTTTATCGAGGTTTGGAGACAGAAGGAGGCAGCATTGCAGAGCAGTCGTCTCACACGGCTGTTGCTCGCAAACTCTGCCCACGAAGTACGTACGCCACTTAACGCCATCATCAACTATCTCGAAATAGCGCTGGAAGGCTCTCTCGATCAAGAAACCCGCGACAACCTCGCAAAGTCACACTCGGCATCAAAATCCCTAATTTATGTCATCAATGATCTTCTCGATCTGACCAAGACAGAAGAAGGTCAGAATCTAATCAAGGACGAGGTCTTCGATTTTGGAATGTGTATACGCGAAGCCACCGACCCGTTCACGAACGACGCAAAGAGGAAGGGCATTGAGTATCAGGTTATCCAGCATCCTGGTCTGCCCCAACATGTTTGTGGCGACAGCCGACGGCTGAGACAAGCCATCTCGAACGTCGCAGCCAATGCCGTTCAAAACACCTCGACCGGGTCTGTGAAGGTTGAATTATATGTCAGCAATGTCCTGGATCGACGGATACGCATCGAAATTGTCGTCGAAGACACAGGGAAAGGCATGACTGCCAGGCAATTGGACACCTTGTTTCGGGATCTCGAGCAGGTCAACGTGGAGATGGACGAGGGCAGCTTCATATCATCGACATCATCGACAGACCCTGATCACGGCGAAGACACCAGAGTGTTGGGACTTGGCTTGGCCGTCGTTGCCAGAATCGTTCGCAACATGGACGGCCAGCTCCGACTGAAGTCGGAACAAGGGAAGGGGTCGAGGTTTGTTATCCAACTACCCTTCGACCTTCCCGAAGACGCCCCAGCGCCTGTTGAGGGTGGCCAGAAGTCTGCCAAGTCGAACACAGCATCCAGCGTGGCATCTGTTACAACAGCCATCATGCCGGATTCAGATGGCGAGATGATGCTCATCGATAGAGGAAGCAAACTGCCTGTTGTCGATGAGGCGGCGACTGATGCAGGCCGCGCCGAGACACAGAGCTTAGAAAGCCAAAAGACTGCAGGTACAGGAGGTAGTAAGAGCAGTGGACGAAGTGACGCCGACCGCTTGATCGACGCTATCAAGAACCCTCTTTCGATCGGGGAAATCGACCCGAGTCGGCCATCTGCTCATCGACAATACTCCAGAGAACACATTGATCGATCGGCAATCTCGAACGGCAAAAGTACCTTGTCCTCTTCGGCTTCCAGACAAGTGCAGTCGCCGATTTCGCGGCGAATTTACCAGAACTCCCCGGACTTCTCCACCGGCGAACTTTCACGCTCGCCCGAGATCGGCTATGCGAGCGTGGCGGATACAAAAACTCCCATCAGGGCAGTCAGAGTACCTGATGAATATAACGACCAACCGTCAAGGCCTCAGACGAGTGAATCCTCTCGTGTTCTCTTTGAGGTCCATGATGGCCCCAAGACTCTCGGAACATCGGACGCTGGCACTGTAGGCACCGCCCCTAGCGCAGCATCGGCGTTTGAGGACACCAAGTTGCAAGTCCTCATCGCTGAGGATGACCCGATCAACTCGAGGATTCTGCGGAAGCGGTTGGAGAAGTCTGGTCACCAGGTCTCCCATGCAGTAAACGGCGAGGATTGCGCAACAGTTTATCATGAGAATCCCAAATCCTTTGATGTCGTCCTAATGGACATGCAGGTAAGTTGTCATTGCATCTTTGCCTTGTTGACCATGCCTCTCTAACCCTTGGGCCAACTCTTCCAGATGCCAATTGTGGATGGACTTACAAGTACGAAAATGATACGAACCTTCGAGAGGTCCGGTGACCATGGCGGACACTCCCCAATAGCGTCTCATAACGGCAGAATCCCCATCTTCGCGGTATCGGCGTCCCTAATCGAGCGGGAGAGAGACAAGTACATGGACGCCGGTTTCGATGGCTGGATCCTCAAGCCCATCGACTTCAAGCGACTCAACACTTTGTTGCTGGGCATTGTAGAGGACGACGTTCGCGCGACATGCCTTTATGCCCCAGGAAATTGGGAATATGGCGGCTGGTTCAACATTCGAGAAACTAAGGACAGAGACGGCAGCGACGAAACAACACCGACGATAGAGGAGACACCGAAGGAAACGACCCACTCTACACCAGAGACCGACGAACTAAATCGATAAACTGACTCCGGAGCATCAGGCCCTTTGGCAAACGGAAGCGTAGCGGCCGGTCCGAAGGCATTGCACACTATGGCTATTTCTTCTTCTTTTCTTTCGGGCGTCATTTAGGCATGCGTGCTCATTATGGTTACCGCTAATCGCCATGTGCATGACGGCAGCCACCACCAAGAAATGGCTCTTCCTTTAGCTCGAAAGACCTGCGGACAGCTCTGTCGTCACATTATGTTGGAGAATAGCATATCAGGGATAGTCGTTATGATGTCTCATGAAGACGGAGTTTCGTAGTCCTTGTTGAACAGATGGTTTCCAAAATCGGACATTGGGGTTTTGAAGCGTGGCGGATAGACTCGAAAGGGAAATGGAAATGATACCATGGCAAAAGCATACGGATTGCATGGGAAAGGGGGCCTGGCGGACCGGGAGCTCCAAAGAGATCGGCACTGGGAGGCGCCGTTGTTTGCAAAGTGTATATATCATGTCTCAACGTCATCGACCTCATATACCACTATGTGTTATTCTCTCCTTTTCTTGAGGTATACGTTGATGAGTATACCCTCGTATCCTTTAGGTGTATTGCTTACCGTCTGTCTGAATTTGTTTCTCTCATGTTCATTAGAACGTGTCTCACTACTCGACCGCTAACATTAACCTCCCACCCCCCTGCACCTGTCCCTGTTTTAGGTGTGTGCTCCATTGATAACTCTTCAATCCCCCTTGGTGACGTTGCACCAAAGGGCTCAAGTATGATACACACAGTAGCCCGACTCCATGTCAAAGGCAATTCTCTATCGAAACTTGGATCCCCGTCTCGGTATAGATGCAAATATACACATAGTCTTGCAGAGCCATGATATTAATGTTGAACGTGTTGGAAGCAAAGACAGCCCAACTGTGACAGAGAGATATCAGCTGAGTAGTCAAATTATTATCGGATGCAGCAATCCGAGGCTAGGAATTTTTTTTGCTTTTTTCTGCAGTCTTCCTTCTCTTGCAGCCCTTCTGGTTGACAAGATAAGAGAAAAGAGAAACCAAAACACGTATCAGAGAGGATGATTGAATGATAAGAACTGGATTCGAGCCTACGCACCAATGCTTGCTGGTTGTTTGCGTGCTATATTTCCGATCATGTCTTCGTCATAACCAGGAGGGTTTCAAAAGCGTGTCGGTAGAGTCATTATGAGAAAAGCATGGTTAGTGATTGCTACCTTGGGACGTGACTGTGACAAACCCTGCTTTTTGGAACAATCAAAGTCAACCAAAGTCCGGCCAGGGCCCTCTAGTGCTATAACAAGTATCTCAAATTTGCCCTGGAGCTTACTTGCACTCGCAGCAAGAATGACTGTTTCATATGCCCTGCCATTGTCTCGTCAGGCTGGTGACGATCCCAAGAGTGGCCGAAGGAAGGGGGCAGGCGACCTTTGTCTTGCAAAGGGAATAGTGGCAAGCTCTTCCTTCCCTTCCTTCGCATACGCTGGTTACATTGAAGTCTTCCTGGCATGTTGAAGTTCGTCACATGTTGCATGTTACAGATGTCGGCTTCAAGAAGCGATGATCCCCTCATGCGATTGAGACTCGAGTCAGTCAAGCTCGTCCTGCCTATTCGACCCACGCCAAGAGCTACTTCGGATGAGAAAAGGGTCACAGAATGTCACACTACATTATGGATACACAGTGTATTACTTGAAGTGAGTGAGTAAGGCGCGCACACACACTGTACAATGCTGTTTGCTTGCGGATTAGCCGGACCCATGGGTTGCTGCTCTCAGACCGGAGATAGAGACAACCAGCTAGCAACAACATCCCAACAGAAAGGACATGCTTTCCAAGTTGTCTTAGCGCCTACACTGGCAATGCAGGGAAACTGTACGTACGCCTAATTGTATTGACCTCCAAGCCGATCTGCTGTTGATGCACGACTCCACGTCTGAAAATTCTGCCTCAGCTCCTTCAAGCTCAATTACTCGTGCTTCGAAGGCGCGGGGGCCACATAACACACACTCCGCGGAGAGTTTGTTGTGTCACGGGTGCACTCTAACGAACGAGTACCGGTTAAGAGTGATGACAGAAAGGAAAGGCTTATGAGACAAGCTTCTTAACGTCAGAAAGAGTCTATCCAAGCTCATCATATGAGGTTAGCTGCAATCACGTTGGCCACAGTCTTGGATACTGTCTCCTTTTCTTAAACTTCATGTCGCGACGGTATATCCTTGTAAGAAGACGAAATAAAGAAGAGACAGAAGAACTGGGAAGTAGGTACAGAAAGCCAACGGAATGACAAGAGGAAACCAAAAAGATGAACGATAATATTGGTTGGTCATTCCAATCACCACATGTGAACTGCAATCGGACTATCATATACACGTTCGCTGTCACCACATAACTCCAAATACATCGCGACGCATACTCTTCTGTTTTCTATTTTGGCTGCCTGTTGTGTGTCGTGCGGGGCTGAGGTCGTTCTTCCTGCTGCTGCCACTCGAGCAAGCTAAGTCATGTACGGAGTAACTGGACAGGTATTCATCCTGACATGGGCATCCCAGCCAGCACACGAAAATGCATACCTGTACATGATGCAGAAGGAATGAAACTCAAACCTGTATCCGGTGTTCGATCCTCAGTTGGCTCACCCCTTCTCTTGCTCAACACATTGGTGGTATGTCAGTTCTCAAGAAGAAGTCTCGCATCTTCGCTTCAATGGCTTGACGGTCTTCCCGCTACCGATAGTCTCTTCCTCCGGATCCCACGTGGTTTCTCACGCGGTTTCTCATGCATCTCTCTATTCGCAGCTATTGTTGTTACTATTGAGATGAGTGGCAAGGTTGAACGGATTTCGAGAACCAAAGAAGGAAGCACATACTCATTCCCCGAACTGTGAACAAGCCCCGATTGCTGACCGACAACGCCACTATGCCCTTGCGGTCCCTCTCCATGGTCTCCAAGCCATTCATGACAAGCGACAGTTGTAAAACGAGGAAGAATCCTGTCTCCACCCGTGGCTTCGCGACGCTACTTGCGACTTGAGTGGGTAAAATGAGCGACGGGACGAGGGACCACCGCCCACTTGTCTTGTTCCAAATTCGTTTCCTTATGCTCGGTAACATACTGCAGAAGTCGCCGTGCGCCCATTCCCTGATGAGATGCTCGGCGGTAAGAACCTCCTGACATGCAAGTGTACAATGACTCGTTGACGATGGACACCACCAGCACTTAAGGATACGATGTGCCCGACTCTTTCCCACGGTTAAAAGACAATCAATCCTTTGCGAAAACCCTCTTTGGGAAACTCTAGCAGTTCCCGTTCCCATCCTCAATCTCAAACCTTCCGAACCCCCCCTCCCTGCTAACTTACTCACAACTGGTTGTACTATCTCTGTCATTATCCCTGATAGGCTCGTAGACATTCTCCGTCAGAGTCCATCTATACTTCTCCACGGCTTCTTTTCTGCTCCCCAACCTTCATACACGGGCGGCGCCCGTTAGTTGGTCAGCCACTTATTTCTCAATTGAGGATTGGTCTGGTCTGTTACTGTCACTGTCACTGCTTTACATCCATCTACACAACAACCTTAAGCCACCATGGCCAAAATGAACGCAACTATCCCGCCGGAAGTGTACGACGACGACAAGAGAACAACGATCGTCGGTTCCGTGGTTTTCTGTATACTTTTCACAGCTCTAATGGTTGGCTTGAGAATCTACACGAGAACGAAAATCATTCGGTCGTACGGCGTTGACGATTATCTGGCCGTCGCTGCCCTTGTAAGTGACGCTGCTGCTGGCCATACGGGGAATGAGAACTGATAAAAGTACTGTATAGTTGGCAACGACGGGTTGCGGTATCGCCGTAGCCATTAGTGAGTTGATCTGGATAAATCTCGCAAAAAACGGCCTGCTAACCTGCATCGCAGTGACGACACATGGCCTTGGAAGGCACATTGTCCTTCTTACCCCAGCAGACATCACGGAGTACATGAAATTGTTTTATATATCGATAGTTTTTTACAACATTGCCCTCCTTTGCATCAAACTATCCTTCCTCTGCCAGTTTTACCGAGTCATGGCGGTGCCAAAGATGCGCAGGGTCTACGCCGTCGCCCTGCTCCTTGTGGGCGCCTGGTCGACTTCCCAACTGTTTATAGCCGCACTCCAATGTATACCGGTATCCGGCTTCTGGGACAAGGGGGTGAAAGCGAAGTGTATTCCGAACCAACCTCAATGGTACATCAACGCCGCAGGCAACATCATCACTGATGTCGCCGTTTTCGCATTGCCGATGCCCATATTCTGGCACCTCAACCTGCCGCGGAAGCAAAAGATACTCCTCATGGGCGTATTCAGCCTGGGATTCTTGTGAGTTTGCCGATCTTGGTTGGCCCGTCATATGCCGATGAGCCAGTCTGTTGACACCGCCAGCACCGTCGTCATATCCATAGTGCGTATACGGTTTTTGAACATACCCGCCGACTTCACCTGGGCCAACGTCGACGCCTCCCTTTGGTCTGTCGGCGAAATCTCGTCAGCCGTAACATGCGCCTGTCTGCCTACTCTTCGGCCGCTCTTGACAAAGATGTTCCCTGGGCTCATGAGCAGGGTGAACCTCTCATCTGCTCCCAGCCAACAGACCGAGGCGCGACGTGGCCAGCCAACGCGGGCGTACTCAAGCCTCCCTAAGCCGAGGAATTCAGAGAAGGGCACCGCCGACTGGGGAAGATCCAGCGTGAGGTCAAGCCATCCCGGAGATGACGATGCGTCGATTACCTCTGATCCACCATTCCAGCACCACTCCAACGAGTCGGGCGAGAGCATCTTCGGTTTGGCTAGCGTACGCGGGGAGAAACCATCGCCCATGTGAAGTTCAACTTTAGCCCCTTGAGTTCGCCGCCAATGTGGAATCCTTCAAATTCCAGCCAGTCGTCTCAAACCCGGAGAGAAGGGACACCGTTCTAAGATGCCGCCGAAAATGAGCTTGTGCTCTCCGTAGTTCCCATCCACGGCCCCCCCTCCTCGCAACCTACAGGGAAGACCGCAAGAGTATAAGTGGAGAGCATGGTTAGCCGCGAGTGAAAACGACAACTGTGCTCATAGCATCGTGGCTTATTGGGGGGGGTGTCGATGCCACTCATCCGGAAGGATCCAAAGGTTAACATGCAGCCAATACGTAGGGTGGCGTTGATGCGATTTCACACCGGGGAACAGCGAGCGGCCGCAATGGCGATGGGCCAACGTTAATTACATAGTTGCTTACGCCTGAATAACAATTAATCATCTATCACAGTCAAGAACTACTTGGTAGTGGTAGCTAGGTCGGCGTCCTACTGGGTATTTCGAGGCCATTCCAACTCATTGCCTTTTTCTGCTCTTTCTATCCGTTCCTCATCATCTCCGCGTACGTTCAGTCATTTATACGCCGAATCGCCACCAGGGCTTCTGGTCGGGTATCTTATATCCCTCCTCTTGGACGTTGTGCTTGCCGACAATGGCGAGGAAAACCTGATCCAGGGTCGTCGGCGAAACGCTAAAATGGTTTATGCCCAAATTCTCCCTTTGCTCCTCCAACATCACGGCCAGCTGGCCAACTGCACTGGATGAGATATTGTCTGCTGGTGTGATATCCTGGAGTTTGTCTCCACCAAAAACCCCGAGCACGTCCTTTCCAGGAATGGAAAAGCGCATCTGGCCGTGGTACGTCTTCTCCTCTACATCGGCTCCAGGAAAAGTAGACATGACCCATTGGCGGAGATGTTCGGTTTCTTCGGGAGTCGTATGAGGGGCTGTCTTGCTTATCAGATGAACATAAAGGGCGTCGCCAAAACGGTGACGGAGGTCATCCGTAGTGCCGACAGCAAGCATGCGCCGGGCAAGAATACCGGCGCGACTTGCGAGGGCGTCAGCCTCCTCCATACTGTGCGTCGTCAACAAAAGGGATCGGCCCTCGACTGTGGCGGCTAACGTCTTCCACATGATTCGTTTGGCGGCCGCGTCCAGGCCCGAAGACGGCTCATCAAGGATGAGAACCTTTGGATTGCCCATCAAAGCAATGCCGAGACTCAGTTTGCGCTTGTTACCCCCGGAGAGAGCGTGCGCCATTCGGGTCGAGAACGCCTGCAAACCGACCGCGTGAATCACGGCGTTGACGTTGTGGTCAATGTCAGGAATTCCACGGATACGAGCGTAGAACTCGAGGTGCTCGCGAACCGTCATCAGATCCATCGCGTCGTGCTGGGGACACACGCCAAGATTTGCTCGGGCAGCGGGCAGATCATGGATGACGGACTTGTCCTCGATGAGAATGTCGCCGCCATTCCGACTCGGCTTTATGTCGCCGCGGATGAGAGAAATAGTAGTCGACTTGCCTGCCCCGTTGGGCCCGAGCAGCGCAAACACCTGAGACCTCTGAATCCCAAAGCTCACATTGTCGACGGCCGTGTTCTTCCCGAATGTTTTGGTCAGATGCATAACCCGCAAGCCGTCGTCGCCGCTCTGTGTAGTGACTCTTGCCACCTCGTTGGCGACCTCCTCATCAGACACATCTGCGTCCTCCGATTCTTCTTGATAACGCCGCTGCCAAAGGCGCCGGACTGACGATCCAACGGAGCCACTGTCAGCCCACAGTAGGACGCCAAACAAGCCGAGAGACTGCAGGAGCAGGTACAGGATGGGACCCCCATATTGAAGAATGCCACCCGGGTTCGATGCGAGCTGACGCCCATCGCAAGCCGTCGAGAAGAGGTTCAAGGCCAGGAACATGGCACGCACAACTGAACCAATAGGCGCGACAGCTGAGATGACGAAGTGAACGACAAGGATGTTGTCGTCGATGCGCGGAACGGGCGAGAACGTTACGGTGCACATATATGCGATCAGGTAGACCAGGAACATGACTGCTTGTCCGGCTGCGACCCAGGCATACGTGGACAGCGCCGTCTTGCAGAGGAGTGATATTACGTACGCCAGCAGGATCGCAGTCAACCCGTAGAGCAAGAACACGACGAAGATGAAACCAATGTGATACCAGATGGACGACAGGGCGGCCCAGAGGATGGTGACAAGAGCCGTGGACGCAAGTACGATCAGGAAATCGAAAGCGAGATAAGACGACCAGAGAGGCAAAACACGGACACCGTTGCTGTATTGGAGCCCGCGCACCCCTTGCCGGCGCTCGAGACTGGGGTATAGTGCAAAGAACCCGGGGTAGCAAGCAAGGGCAATGCCGCTGTAAACGATGAACTGCAAGCCGTCTCCATCCGAACTAGCAAAGGGAGTAGCGAAAGGCGCCCAGGACATCATTACTGTGACATTGCTCAGGAGCATGTTAAAGATGTTTTGGGTGATTAGCGGGTTGATGAGACCATTGTAGTTGGCCATGTATGCGATGGTTGGTACCGTAGACTCATCGCCTAGCCAGATACCGCCTGGCAAAGTCTCTAGCCGTCGGTCGACGATGGTGTCTTGGAAGGCCTGGAAGCTCTCTGTAAAGGTGGCGTTCTCTGTGAGAATCCGCGCTGCGACCTGGGAGCCAGAGCTCGCGCCGGCGCCGGAGCCACCGGCGGCGATGTTGAACACAGGAAGAAGGACGCTAGCGGCAGTGTTGAGATCGAATCTCGAGGTCGGGCCAAGCACAAGTTTCCAGGCGAACTCTGTAAGACTGATCCCTTCTGCCTGATCGAGCGAACGCTCTTCGGAAGGCGCACATCCGCCTTTCGCTTGACCTTGGATGAACAGGGTGACGAGACCAGCAGCTGCCACGGGCAGAGAAAACGCGGCTACATATGGAATCCAGTTGGTCTTCAGAACGGTGATTCGCTTCCGGAAGAGGACGGTTGCCTGTTTCATAAAGCCGATTTGCTTGCCATCAAGCAGTTGCAGCCCACCATGGGGCACGACGCCAGCGGGAAGGGCTTCGACAGATGCGGCCGACATCGCTCTCTTTTCATGTAGGTCCGACCCAGAGTCGGCAATGACGTCGCCAGATTCTCCGCGGATTTCTTCGGCCAGCTGTAGAAACACATCCTCAATGGTCGGTCCCGAAAACCGATATTCGTGAATTCCAGATGCCTCGAGAGTGCGTATTACCTGAGCGGCCAGTGTCGAAGACGGCGAAATGTAGCTAATGAGATCAAACGAAATCTTCTTCTGAACCCCGTCTACATCCGGAGCGTTCTTGACACCCGTGTCTTTGTGCACGTGTACTCTGTACCCACCACCGAGGCGGTCTTTCAGCTCGACCGAGGAGCCGTCGGCACGGAGAGTGCCCTTGGACAAAACGGCGATGTGGTCGGCAAGGAGATCGGCTTCGTCCAGAAAATGCGTCGTTAGGATTATGGTTCTTCGGCCTCTTTCGGCCAGGAGGATGTCCCAGAGTTTGCGTCGAGAGAGAGGATCGATGCCACTGCTGACTTCATCAACGCAGCAGACGGCACTTCCTCCTGTGAGCATCATGCCCAGCTGTAACTTGCGTTTTTGGCCTCCCGACAGCGTCTTCGACATTGCCTTTCTTTTCAGCTCCAAGTCAACAGACCGAATGAGGTCACGAATCTCCTGCTTCGAGGCAGCTTGTCCCGGGCTCTTGAGCCTGTTGAAAATCTCGATGTGTTGTTCAACCGTCAAGTCGTCCCACATGACGTTCTTTTGGGGCGCAATGCCGAGACCGCCAGTGCCGTCAATGGTGATGGTACCGCTCGTAAGCTTGCTTGTGCCAGCAATCGAATCTAGCGTTGTAGACTTCCCAGAGCCATTTGCGCCCAACAGACACAGTATCTGTCCTCTACGAACGTCCAAAGTCAGGTTGTCAACGGCGCGAACGGGATCGCGAGGGTGCGAGATGAAGGAAAAAAGACGACGGACTCGCGAGGGGCTGTACACTTTGGTGAAACCTTGCAAGCGCACAGCGGCGTCGTCGTTGTCCGGACGGGTCTCGCCACCTTGGGACTCGCTCGAGTTGAAGACTATTTTCCTGCCTTTGGTAGTAGTGCCATGTAGACAAGACTCAACCAAAGCTCCGACCAAAGGGTAGGCAAAAATCTGAACAAGCAGGAATACCCAGAGCACGAGGCCGGAAAGTTGCCATGGACTGTCTGGGGCAACCTTGGCCAGATTAGTTGGCAAATCCTCTCGCTCCCATCTCGCCATGTACGTGATGAAGTAGACATAGTTGCAAGGCGTAAACAGAAGACCAAGCACGCCTACGGTGGCAGTGCTTGGGTAGGAGATGGACTGTGCGAGAATTCCGAGGAGTATGATGGCGAGCACGGCGGCAATGCCACTGATCTGAGCCTTCTTGAAGAGCGACGAGGCCAGAATGGAGAGGGACACCATGGCTATCCCGCTGAGTAGATGGTATATCAATACGATCCCAACTCCGGTTTGGGCAAAAACACCAGCGCGCAACACCAATGATCCAATGACCCAGCCAGGAATGTAAACGATACTGAACGAGACGTGGTACGAGATGATACGAGCAGCCTGTGCGTGCCATGTGCGTTTTACAGGCATCATTGCATCGACCAGACGAATCATACCGCTCTCACGCTCAGTGGCGATAAACCCGGTGAGGTGGTATGTGACAAAAAGAACACTGGTCATGAACGCCACGCCCATCCAGTTCGTGATGGCGCTCTGATAGTTGATGCGGATCCTTACCGCGCGCTCTTCCTGGGTGATGGACGTGAAGGGGTATTCGTCGACGGCCTCTGGGAGGGGGCTCTGATCTATGGGCGATGATGCGGACGCCGGCGATGAAGCGGACTGAATGGACGCGATGGCGACATCGACGGCCCTCTGCAGCGGCAACAAGTAGATCTGGGCATCGTTCCGGTCGGAATCGACATCAACAACGATACTCCGCAGAGCTCCGTCACTGCGGAGGGTGTAGTTCCAGTAGTCACCTGGACCCTCCGACGGAGAGGCTTGAAACACAACGGCTCCGTAGCATTGGGAGACACCGCGGAGGTTGGTAGGGCAATCGATACCAAGATCGGTTACGGATGAGCGGCGAAGGGCCGTCTTGCCGGCGCTCTCGACAGAATCTGTCAGGACGTCGATGACGCTGTCAATGTCGCCTCCGGAAAAGCCGTTGTTCACAAAGACGACGGTCTCCCTGCCGGAACCTGCAGCAGCGTCGAGGGCATCCGGAAGGGATCGGACTGTTCTCGGGTTCGAGACGCCGTAAACGGCCGGCGGCACGAATAGGTTCTTTGCAAAGCTGAAGAAGGTCGTCAGAGTCAAG
Source organism: Colletotrichum lentis (assembly GCA_003386485.1). NCBI lineage: Eukaryota > Fungi > Ascomycota > Sordariomycetes > Glomerellales > Glomerellaceae > Colletotrichum > Colletotrichum lentis. Next base: position 5,890,073 of record NWBT01000050.1, read on the forward strand.
GGCAGGATGAAGGCGATAAAGACAGCGGCGACAGCGTGACGAAGGATGATCTTCCAGTTCTTCACGGTGAGCGTCCACGTCTGGCGTAGAAACGCCATTGCTGGCGAAAGTCGCCCGAGACGGATGTGCGAATCTGCTTTCGTTGTATAACTATCGTCGTCGGCTTCGTCGAGGAAACGTGCGATGGAGTCTTTCGAGTATATATGCCGGTGACAGCGCACTTGGAACTTCTACCGCCTATGATTAGAGCAGTCTGATAGGGGATTGTGCGACAGCGTGGCGATTCCGAGGCGCCGCGAACAGGTGGGATCGGTGGCTACGTGGTGGAATATGCAGGGTACAGCTTTTTGTAGCTTCTGTTCGCGTTTCGTGTTGCTTGAAGATGCGCAGGCAGTGGTGCCTAGGTCGTGGAAAAGATGTAGTGTGGATGCCTTTCCGGCGGTTCAGAGAGAGCGCGGAGGCAGTCCCCAAAGTAGACAGGATCGATAATTGAACATAAGAGCTTCGACTGTTTCTTGATATTCGGAATGCTCGATGTCTTAAACACACACCCCGGAGATTGGAAGGTTGGCAATCCGAAAGGCAAAAGGCAACAGCCGCATGAGTCCTGAAGCTGTGCGAGGCGAGGACGGAATACGGTCGGTGGTGGCAGGTGGGAGAAGGAGTTGTGATGAACCAGGCAGGGATAGAGGCATCCCCCTTTCGAGTGGAAGTCTGCTGTGTAAGCAGTATTCAAACCAAGTAAAAAAGGAACCACACACACACACACACACACCCCTACACAAATACATGCACGTACCACGAGAAAAGAACGACTCGATGTTGCTACCTTTATGGACACACACAGAGCCAAATGACAGATGTGGTGAGCGAAGGCAGGCAAAAGGCGTGGGTGGTTGTGAAGGATAATATGGGATGAACGTGCCTAAACATATGTCTTGCCGTGCCCACTGGGGGAGGGCTCCCTCCGAGACAGAAAACTAACAATTACGCTCATGCATGGGACGAAAGCTGTGAGTGGCCGTCCGTGTCAGACCAGACGTCGTCTGTACTTTACCTACAGTGCTTTCCCCACTGGGGTATCCGTACCTACCTCAGGAGTCAGGACAATTGCCCCGAACTCCGGACCGCACTCACACCGTCTTCCCGTGCGAGTACATACGTCCTGCACCACACTCTCATCTCAGTTGTCCCGCTCGCCCGCCAATGATCCATCACAGTGCTTAATCGCGCCTCTGGGCAAGCCTGGGCAATCCGCAGTCGACTTGGCATTTTGCCCATGTGCACGGCTGTACGGATACGGATATTCGTATGCCAGAGGCCTGGGCCTGGGCGGAGTTCACCTGAGAACACGGCGTAGGTCGGTGGTCGGCGGGGTTACGAGTCCCAGCCCAATCGTTTCTTCACTGCCAAGCACGTACCGGTATCCCTATTCCTGTCCCGTGTATCCGTACCGCATGGGCACCTGCTTTACAGCCCAAAATATGCTGCTCCCCTCGGCTGTGTGTTATTAAGTGGTTCAGCATCAGATGGTTGCAGGCACCGTTTTGTCTCGGGCTCGGTTGTAAACCAAACGCCAGGTTCCAATGAGGCGTTGCACATATCTACATTCGAGTCGGGCTGTGTGGAATACGAAAGACTCCATGGTGCCACTTGAAGTTGAATCCTTCAAGGTGGATGTTGCGCGTTCGGCCATTTCACCTCCCGGTTCCGTCCCGCCAGAGCACCAACCTAGTGTGGAAAACACCGCGTAGCCAAGCAGCAAAACAACATCGTTGACGTCGGTCAAGACAAGGGAGGCCCTTGCGTACCTACCGGAGCCACCAATCACTTCGCCCGGTCTGAAGCCACGCCTGCCAACTTCGGCTAGTCGGCTAGTTGGCTCCGGTGGCTGTAGCCTGGAATTATTGAGTATGTACGAATACTCTGTACTGATACTCTGTAACGTGGGTAGATCTGTTGTCGTGTGAGAATAGACGCCTCACTCAAACGTGCCGAAGAGGTTCTCATAATACTTGCGAGATGAACATCTCCCGACGGCTGCCGACCTGCTGCGCCACGGAACTCTTGCCAAATGCGTCACCACATGTACCAAGATGAACGAACACGGGGAAACACATCCATGGTGCTGGATCACCAGAAGACATATGTAAAAAGACACAGACCCGAGTAAGTGCGTTGCCTCTGCTGTCCTCATCCTGCATTGATTGTAACCTGATTCACCCTGTTAACAAAACAGAGACTAACCCCCCTTCACCCTTCGCCTCTGTCGCGACCATGGAGCGAGCGAGCGAACGACTCTACCAGCGAGCGCCTGTCACCCATTTCGAACCTCAACTCTGCTGGTTCTTTCGATCCCCCCAAAACCCCTTGCCATAGCTTATCAGGATCTCCTCCCCCTTCCGAATGCCCCCCTTCCCACGTCCGTTCTTTCCCTCGGGTAGTACCCAAACTGCCATGCATCGCTGCCGGAACTTCTGGCACCAGACCTCGCGGAACTCGGCGTTGGGCCTGTCCGCAGCCCCCCGATAGTCATTCACAAACCGCGCCTCGTTGCCGCTTTTGTCAGCGTCCACCGCGATCTCAGCCTCCCGGTCCAGCCACAAGTCGTAGTCCGACTGGGATGGCATCTCCGGATGCACGGTGCCCAGGTATGGCAAGACAAACGTCCCCGGTTTGAGATGCCGCGCCGCAAAGAGGCCGCTCTGGCCCTTGGCCGGGTGCCTGGCATCCGTGATAAGCGTGATTCTAACCAGCGGGCTCGGGAGGATCGTGGCTTGCGCTGGGATGTCGGGTAGGTCTGCCGGCTTCTGGCTGACGGCTTGCTGCTGAGCTGGGGTAAGGAGCCGAGAGTGTACCGGCGCTGAGAGGTACGGAAGCCGGGTCGGCCAGTTCTTGGGTTGGGCCATGGGTTGTCGTGCTTTTCATCCCCCAGGCGAGGTGCACTGTTTCGGAGTTGGAAGAAGATATCATCAGCACGGTCTTTTTTGTGCCCGTGATACAGGACCTGCGTCGAGAATGAAGCGACGGGGTTGGTTGACCCCACCTACGCATTGTTCAGGTTCAGACACATGGTTAGGCGTCGTAAGCAACGTAGTCGCTTCAGGCCAGAGAAGGAGACGATTTTCTTCTTTTTCGTCTCGACACAATCGGACGACCGTGATCACTACTCTCACATACTGCGCACGCTTCTCAACTGTGAAGCGTTACCGTGATAAAGTTGAACAAGATAATTAACTGCTGTCCTGTGGACATGTCATACTCGCAATACAAATGGCAGGCTGGATGGAAACCCCAGAATGCAGCTACACCTACAGCATAATACATTATCCCCCGCCCCCAGGACATGCGAAACACGATGCCCAACCCCAGAAAGCATTCTCCCTTTCCTGTTCACCGCCTCACATGATCATGAAACATTTGTTTACCTGGCTCCGGCCATGAGCCCTTCGTAGTAGGAAAGGCTGAGGTGAAGAGAGTGCTTGAGGTGAGCATCCTCTGTAAGTGGAAGACCCAGAACTCGGGGTACGTCCTGCGGAAAAAAAATTGTTAGTGAACTGTCAAGCATGGCGAATACACATCAATCGCGACGTACCTCTTCTTGTCTGGACATCTCCACCATGACCTTGGCCACGCTTGATCCCATCTCAGAGATGGCTGCCAAGCTCGTGATGTTGGCGCTTTCGGCATTCTCACGCATTGCGGGCAGGCCTGCGACCAACTTTTCGAGCACGGGCAAGGGAGCTTGCTGTCGCTGCCTGCGACAGTTCACCAGTTCCAGGAACGCCTTGTAAACCTCGCCGCCAAGAGTCCAGCCTGCAATGTCGTTATCGTGGCCATCAAAGCGAGACAGGATAGCCGCCAGCTCGTCATACTTGCGGCTGATAACAGAAGACGGCGCCACCTTATGCACGAAGACCTCGTGTGCCTCAGCATAAGAGCCTGCGCGGAGCAGGCACTGCACCTCAGCAGCAGCATCTTTCTTCACGGCCCTCATGTAAAGAGCCTGAGCCTCCCAGATCCATGCCGACGGAACCTTCAGGGTTTGCGTGAGGGTTGCAAAATTGGGGCCAGTCTCCGGTCCCAGGAGGCCGGCGTGACGGCAGAGGTTGTCCTGCACAGCCTTGACCCTCATTTCGGGCTGACTGAGGTGTAGCAAGACAAAGGTAGCTTCGAGCCAACTTCCCTCATTGATCAGCTGATCGGCGAAGGAGACGGTCAGGGCATCGGCTTTTTCGCTTGCGCCAGGGCCGTAGGACACCTTGCCGGTAGAAACCAGAGCGCGGCTGAGTTGCCAACTCAGGCGAACGTCGAGAGGTGACAGCTGGCTATTTTCCGGCCGCAACACAGCTTCCAGGTTGGTTTGCTCGTCCGCGAAGAGCTTGAGGAGGCCCCACAACAGGTCCTCGCGCTGATCCTGATCTTCATCTTGCCAGAGCGCCGAAATGCCTTGCTCAATATACCATGTCTGTGGTCGCTGCTCCCTGTCCTGGGCAACATCCTCTTGAAAAAGACGGACAGCACCAGAAAGATCGCCCTTTCGTGGGATGGAATACCACAGACGGAGGCCGAAGGCCTGTTTCCAATCTAGTCCGAATCGCTCGGATATGACAAAAGACTCAATGCGGTCTTCGAGGGGAACGCCCTTCTTTCCCTCGCAAACGCAAGAGTTGCCGCTGAGAAGTTCGTAGATTGCCCGAACGGGTTCGGCAAACTCGGATAGAAAGTTGGCTTCTTGCCATTCGTTCAGTTGTTCGCGCATGTCTTTCTTTGACTGATCATTGCTGCCAATTAAGGACACCAAGGTGGCGAGGCGGAAGTTCTTGCCGTCGAGAAGATATTTACAGGCGTCCTGAACCCGATGACCAGACAAGGCAGCAATAGCCTTTTCTTCACCTGATCTCGCGAGAGCGACGGACTTTGATGACGCAGAATCGACAAGTGCTGCCCAAAACCGCGACAAGGCGTCTCTACGGGGTTCAGCCTCGGCTGTCTCGTTGACGGCAGTAGTCGCGTCGAAGAGAATGCTCGCAAGCTCCCAGACGAGTTTCTCGTGCATACTAGCCGGGTTGCTTACGTCCTGGTCATGGAAAAGAGACTTGAGCGATACGGGGTGCAAAGACGGCTCGGGGACGCCCCCTGCAAGCTCTATCCGTGTCATCTGTATCTGGTTCTCAAGCGTCTTTGCGGAGGCCTGTTTGTTGGTCAGTCCGGTGTCTCAGCGATTCCCTCCAGAAAATTGCCACGTACCTCGTTGGAAAATTTGGCCGATTGGATCTCGCGACCCTGGGCCTGGATGAAGTTTTTGGTGATCATGAGGTTGTCGGCCGTGTTTCGTCTGCCGGCGCCCTCGAGAGAGGAGCGGGTGGAGGCGAAAATCAAAGTTCCGTCGGGTCCCCAATTGGGCCTCATGGAGTTGTAGTAGGAGCGGTCGGCTTCACCCAGGTCGGATTGGTCAACAAAAGACTTGGTCTGTCGTTCATAGGGCCACTAGAATGATATTCGTCTTAGTCAAAATGATCACATTTTAGATACAGGAAAGCCACTCAGTGCCCCGAACCCGGCCTTGTCAACCGGGTTGGGCAATCCTAGACCATGAAGTATTCACCAACCTGAACGAATCCTCTCGAAGGCGCAGGCACAGATGGCGCCTTGGCCCTTTCGAACAGCGAGTTCATCAAGTCAATGCTTGTGGCGAAGCCGCGCCCGTCAGATACGACTCGGCCTCTCTGGCCCGTTGCTTCAGCGTCCTGGGCAGCCGGTTGCAGTGCCGCCTCGTTTACGCTTCGCAAGAATGCTCGATCTCTCTTCTGAGGGCTGACAGAGCGTTGAAGCATATCCATCCATTCGTCTCCTCCGGCGACCTGAAGCTTCATGGGGGTAGCCGAACCCTTCAGTGCCCGCATTCTCGCTCTAAGAATGCCACCCGGTGTTTCGCTTGCTGGGACTGCAACATCGTCCTGCGACGGATCGATAGTTTGCTCCGCGGCGAGATGGCGTCTGAGGGGGGTCCCCACCATATCCTCATCCTCAGACAGGCCATATTCGTTGTCCTGGTCATCGGCCTCCTCCGTCGACAAAATTAGCGCATTGGACGTCGAACCCGCGAAGCTATCTCCTAAAAAAGACTGGGGATGAGAAGGTTGTTGAGCATCTTGAACCTCAAAGTCCTCGTCTCGGTAGTCGAACGCCCCAGGCAAGGCGCGACGCTTGTTTCTGCGAAAATCAAAGGTGTCATCTTCTCGAGGACTGGACTCGGCATCATACGAGTCTTGCTGAGAGGCATTATCGAAAGACACGTCTTGGCGGGGCTGTTCACCGGCAGGCTGCTCAGCTTCGTCCTCGTCCTCGTCGTAATCCAGACCATATGTTGTGAAATGCTCGACCGAGAACTTCCAAACGCCCGTCTCAGCATCGTAGTTCTCAAATGTCGTGTTCTCGATGCGCTTAAGGCGCTCGACGTGCTTATGGAATCGCTTGGCATCGTTGCTAGGTCGTTTGTCTCTGCCACGCGGCCAAGACTGCTCCAGGGTGATGATTGCCGGAACGTTCAAGCCCTTACCCACGGGGGGCTTCTTGGCTGCGATGGGGTAGACAGTCGCCGAACGGGTTTCCAGAATGACAATGCCTCCGAAGATTTCGTCCAGGTCAATGTTCGTGAGGTCGACGGGAACTTTGAATTGCACACTGCCAACGTTGTCCCTGCCAACAGTGAAGCCTGTGACTTGCTGGCGTTGTACTCTATTCATGGAAGCAAGAACATCCTTGGTGGGACTCATCCAGTAAGCACCAGGAGCCGCATCGAGACCTTCCTTATGAGTGATAGCCTGCGACGATGCATCCTCCTCATGGACGATAGCAAGCTCCTTGCCCTTGCTTGGGTCCGATTCCCCAGAGGTTCCGGCTGATACTTTGGTCCCGCTGACATGGGCACCACTGGATGCCGCATCCTGTGCGGTCGCGCCACCTCTGGGAGTAGACGCGATGAAACTTTCGTTGTCATCACCTTCGGGGGCATCCATCGTACTGGTGTCAAAGCTGACCCTCTTTGATAGCTTGCGAGAACCATTGGCTTGGTCGGAAGAAGGCTTATCCTTCGTGGGGGTTGAGAACAGGTCGCTACGCATGTCCTTGTTGATGATCAGCTTCTTGACGCTGCCGTTTTGACCGTAGTATCGAGGTCCCGAGCTGGATGAGAAAGCCCCGGGTGCAAGAATGCTGTCCTCTGCATTGAAGCTTCTCCTCAGGTTGCTAGTTGACACGCTCTTGCTCAAACTCCGGTTGAACGACGAAGATCCGAGCAAACTCCGACTAGCACCGCCAGGAGTGCTCGCTGCGCTCGAAGGGCTACCACCTGGAGTGCCGTATGTGCTGTAAGAGAAGCCGAACCCCCTCTTCTGAGGAGTCGCAAAACGAGCGGCTGACGCAGGATTCAGCTTGTACATGGGCAGAATGGAGCTGCGTCTGGGCTTGGACTTGCTAGAGAGGGGTGTAGCAAGCGGGCCCGGGTTGGGCGTCTCAGACCCTTGAAGGTTGGAGAACAAGGACGGCGAGCCGTACGCAGACACGTCGTTGATGTTAGCCGTGAGAGACTGGGGACCAGAGTTCACACCTTGGGAGTTGCCCAGAAGCGAGCCGCCAAGGAATGAATTCTGGGGTTGCTGTTGCTGCTGTTGCTGGTTGCTGTTTCCAAATAAGGAACCCTGCTGCTGCGTGTTCTGCCCTCCGAACAAACCACCGCCCGCAGGCTGAGATGAGCCAAAGAGACCGCCAGGCTTCGTCTGGTTTTGGCCGCCACCGAACAAGGAGGACTGCCCAGTCTGCTGCTGCTGCTGCTGCTGCTGCTGGTTGTTATTGTTGGCGCCCAGCCCACCTCCGAACAAGCCGCCACCAACGGTCGTGTTCTGGCCAGTCGTGTTGGATCCAAAGAGACCGCCACCTGTGGTTGCTGGCTTTGCCCCGAACAGCCCACCGCCGCTATTGTTGTTTGTGTTGGCACCGCCGAACGAGTTAGAGGGAGCGTTCCCGCCACCAAACAAGCCGCCACCGGTAGTTGACGCCCCCCCGCTTCCGAAGAGACCACCGCCCGTCGTCGGCTTCTGCTGGGTGTTTCCAAAAAGCCCGCCGCCCGACTGTTGCACTTGTGCGCCGAATCCGCCGCCTCCGCCAAACGCCGAGCCCGTGTTCTGTTGTTGGGGCTGCGACTGATTGTTTCCAAAAAGCCCACCACCTGTGGACTGGGCAGCGTTGCCAAATAGCCCACCACCCGTGGAGCTGGCGGCAGTGTTGGTGTTGTTGGCTCCGAAACCGGTATTTGCAGTGCTTCCAAAGCCGCCAGTAGTGCTTCCTCCAGTGTTCCCGAAGCTGAAGCCAGACGGCTTGTTCTGGTTTGCGTTGTTGGTGTTTGAGCCGAAAAGACCACCGCTTGTGTTGGTGTTCGTGGCACCAAAGCCGCCAGTCGTGCCCGTGGTACCGAATCCGCCTCCTGTGCTTGCGCCGCCGCCGAAGAGTCCGCCGGACTGAGCAGGTTGCGAAGGGGTTGCAGTGGTACCACCAAAAAGGCCTCCAGTGGCCGGTTTGGCAGCATTGTTCCCAAAAAGACCACCACTGCCAGCACCGAATCCTCCGGCAGAGCCGCCGCCGAAACCGCTGGTTGCTGATGCTGTGTTGGTAGTGTTGTTTCCGCCTCCAAAAAGACCGCCTCCAGTAGATGCGCCCGTTCCGAAACCCGTTGGCTGCTGATTGGCCGTCGAACCGAATCCACCACTGCCAAAGTTGGAAACACCGAAGGCTCCAGTACCACTGGCATTACCGTGACGGCGTCCTTGTGCGTAGTCAGCCAGTCTCAGTTCCTCGGACGACCACTTCTTGTACGGCTCCTGGAACAAAACGTTTTGGAATGAGTTGGACTGGTTGCCTGCTCCGGTAGTCTCCTTCTCTTGGTGTGCTTGGAAAGGAGTGAGAGCGGTACCTGGCGGATCACCAACGTTGGAACCGATGCCGGGGTTCATCGATGCGCCGAAGCCACCACCGGTGGTGGTGTTGCTGCCGAAGCCGCCAGATGTGTTTCCGCCACCAAACAACGATGTACCACCGGTAGTGTTGGTGTTAGTGGCAGAACCAAAAGCGGGCTTGTTGGCGCCGCCGAACAGACCTCCGCCGCTAGAGGAAGCTCCTCCGAATGGTGAAGAGGTATTCGTTGTTGGATTAGCACCGAAGCCGCCAAAGCCCGTGGATGTCGTAGTTGTGTTGTTGGCAGTGTTCGAGGCACCGAAAAGGCCACCGCCGGTAGACGGCGTAGCACCAAAGGCAGGTTTCGCTGCGCCAAAGGTTGTGCCTGTATTAGATCCGAAGCCGCCTGTGGATAGAAGAGTTAGTATAGCGATCCTTTGAACCCATGCTAAGCCTTGACCACATTCCCACGGCAGCGCGAGCAACCTACCCGATGACGTGCCGCCAAAAGCACTGGTTGTGGTACTGCCACCACCACCACCAAACAAGCCGCCACCAGCATTGGTGTTACTGGTGGATCCAAAGGCATTGCTTGCTGTGTTGCCAGAGCCGAAGCCTTAAGCACACGGAAGTTAGTTGGCAAGCCATCGGGGGATGTGAGGGTATGGAACGGGACGGCCAAGTGTGTTGCGACGAAGGGAGTTTCGACTTACCCGTAGTGGTGGCGGTTGTGTTGTTGTTGGCACCGAACCCCCCAAAACCAGTTGATGGCTGGTTATTGGTCGAGCCAAAGCCGCCAAAGCCCGTGCTACCAAAGCCAGACATGATGGGCGATGAAAAGTGGTGACGGTTCGTGATGCGATCGATGGGAAGGAAGAGGAAGGAAGGCGCGACGAGGCGGAGGCCAGCGAACTCGTGGACGCTGTATGTGTCGCCGACAATCAATTACGGACAGACATGCAGCGCAATCCGATCGGAAGGGGCCGACGGTATTGATGGCCAGTAGGCGCGTCGGCTGGATCGGTTGGCGACGTGACTTGGTAAGAAGTGTGTTGAGTACAGCCGGTAGTCGAGTTTTTTTTTTTTCGATGGGTGCCGCGCAAAGGAAGGGAAAGATACGTGGAGAAAAAGTGGCTGGGGTGGAAGGGATGCACGCGCGCTGTCTAGAGACGGGGGTGCGAAGGGGGCCAAGGGGACAAAAACAGAGGGCGACAAGGTGGGAGGACGCGCAGGTAGCCGAGAGGTCAACGATGACGGCAAAGCAACAACTGAATTCCTCTGGCGCGTAAAGGATTGCTGCCGCGCAGAGGTAAATGGCGGTTTGCACGTCTGTCTGCTCCGTGTGCTGATGCGAAGAAGTCGAATACCTTAAGTAGCCTGGTGGCGGCAGACAGCTCTGCTAGGTACCTACCTAGTCTTCCTGGGTTGGCTGGCTGGATCTGACGCTTCCCAATGAGCAACGAGCACCGCTTGCTGGTAAGTAAGGTACCTACCTACCTACCAAGGTCAGAGGCTCTAATCTACCTAGCTTCCGGCGAATGCTGCCTGAGGACATTTACCGTCTCTGATTCGGCCACCCAGCAGAGCTCAAGGCAGGTGACCAATGAACAAGCTCGTAGAGTGCCCCAGAGCAGAAGCAGGCAGAGCAGGCAGCCTGGTTTATTAGTAAGAGCACCTTATCACCTGTCCAATCACTGTCTCAAATTGCCGCTGCAAGAACGCCGACATGGTCCCTACCGAGGTGACTCGACTGACTTGGCGCGCTTTGACAGTTGGGGAGTACACGGCCGGCTGGAAGATCATCAAAGACGTTGTTCGTCGAACGCATCGCCGCTGGTGCCTGTTTCGATGTCCTGGGTTTATTCCCTGCCCATATACGAAGCTCCTGCGATTCACCCCATTGACTCTTAACATCATGTCGAGCTGTACGAACTCGGAAACGGGAGGGGCCTTCGCTAGTCACCCTGAAGTCAGATACACCCGCCGTTCCACGAATCAACGCCATCACAAGCATCCTCGAGCACTCGCTTGTGATAGCATTGGCAAGAGCCGTGGAAATAAAAGTCGGCTCGTTCTAAAGCACTATGCGCAAGCTGTGTAAATGTAAAGAGGAGCAAACCGGCAGCCGACTATGAACAGAAACAAGTTGAGTCCTCTGACGGGTATGTGTCCGCATCGCAAGCTAAACCCCCAACCTCTCATCCAAATCTGCACCATGAGGGGGGGAAGAAATAAAATGAAAAAGGAAGAAAAGAACACCACCCCCATTTTTTTGGTCAACTCACTGAGCGCCACCTGCTGTTATAATGCCGATCAAACTACGGCACCGACCAGGCACTCTTACTCGTGAAGAACAACCTAAAATTGGATGAGGTCTTGCGGCTGAGCGTTCTGCTGCTGTGGTCTCGTCACCGCAAACGGATTGTTGCTGCCATTGATGCCAGCGGGACCTGTCGCAGCAGGCATTTGCGCACCTCCATATGAAATGTTGGGCATGCCTGTGTACTGCGATCGGAGGAACGGGTTGCTCCCGGTCGCCTCGGCTGTAAGGCGCTGAGCCCCTGTGCCCGCACTGTTGACAAACGTCCCAGGAGCCGTGTGCTGCGCAGGGATACGTGTTTGACCTGTGTTGCCGAATGTGTCCATGCCATCTCCTCCGGCAAGCAAAGCATTCAATTTGGCCTCGTGCTCCGTCAGCTCCTTCTGCGGGGTGCCAAAGGCATTTGTGCCTTGGTTGGGAGTTGGTTGGGGCTGGTTGAAGCTAGGTTGGTTGTAGCTGGGTTGACTGAAGGTGGACAGTGTTTTTTGCTCGGGAAGAGCGCCAAGTGCTGGCATGGAAGGCTGACTTTGGGGCTGCGGCCGGCCGAACGATGATGCGAAAGGGTTGTTGGAACCTGTCTGCATAGGCTTCATTGGGTTTCCCTGTTTCATCGATCCTGTAGACCACGGGTTGTTGCTTCCAGGCTGCGCAACGGGCTCCTGGGGGACGGGGCTCTGGACCTGTGCCTGGGCGTAGGGGTTGTAGCCGGTCGGCTGTGGTTGGAAGCCCTGCTGCTGCTGCTGTTGTCCATAGGGATCAGTCATGTTTGGTTGCATTCCAAAGCCGCCGCCACCGTAGCCGTTGGGGAACCCGGTAGCTTGCGGCTGCTGCTGGTATCCCGTGTAAGCGTTGGGCATGAAGCCGGTGGGTTGAGGCTGCAGCTGGTTTTGATCGATGGGGTTAGCAAAGAAGTCGACAGCACTTCCTTGCTGATAACCTTGGTTAAAGCCGGTGTACTGGGGTTGCGTTGTCTGGACTGGAGTGTCGTCGAAGAGCAGCGAAGCGTTGTTATCCTCCATCTCTCGACGGCGTCGCTCATCCTCCTCCTTGCTCAGCTTAATGGCCTTGGCAAGATCGTCATCTTCGGTTTCGTGGGCAGCGCGGCTCGCTCGCTTCCGGCGATCCTCCTCTTCCTGCTGCTTGCTAGCCTCGATTGCGAGTCTGTACTCGGTGTCGTCCTCGTTGCTCATCCGGCGGCGGACGCGCGGCTGAGTAGGGCTTGTGTGCTGGGGTGCGTACTCTTCGAGGCCGGTGACGCGAGACTTCCATGACTTGCGGTCGCTTCTCTCGGCCCGTAGCCTCTCCTCATCCAAGATAAGGGCTGTCAGTTCTTTGGCGGCAACACGCACTGATCTGCTATTAGCAAGGCAGGCCCAGATACAACAGGCAAAGATTCGAAATGGCGCGTACCGTTCTGGCCGACATCTCTGCCGTCTTCGTCAACGTACTGGAACTCGCGCAACGTCTTGATGATGTAAATGCTCTGCCTCGCCCACGTCACGACGAGCTCGGAACCCTCATGCAGGCAGTAATCCAAGACCTTCAAAGCTTTCAGGACGTGCCGCCAGTTCTTTCCCTTGTCGTTCAATCGCTTGTCGAGCATGTCCATGATCTCATAGAACTCGGTCGATCTGCATTGGAACTCAGTATCTGTACGGCCTAGCTCGATCGGGCACGATGAACCTACGTGTTGTACGTGAGCTGGGCGATTTCGCTCATCTGGGTTCCGGTCGGGCCCCATGGATCGTTACTGGTGGCTAGAGAAGCAATGTTTAGCAGCGAAACAGGAGGGTGGGGAGCGAGTATGGCGACGGACCTTCTCTGACCTTGACCTGGACGCTGGAGTACCCCTTGGTCACATTTTTGACGCTTCGCATAACCTTGGACATTGTGGCGATTGTGTGTTGTCCTCAAAGGGTAAATGGGTAGTAATATCCGTGAACGGGGGAGCGATGGATTGGCACGCGATGGCCGGTTTGGCAGGAGGTTGGATGTGGTTCGGGGAAAGCGGGCTGTCGAATGCGCTGGACAAAAGAGACGGCGGCGTAAAGGGCAAAAGTATGGTAGGTAGGTAGGTAGGTAACCAGGTGCGATTAGGCGGCGGAGCGCTTGGGCCCAACGCAGGCGAAATAATGATGCGACGTGCGAAAGCAGTAAGACTCGGTCGGTCGTGGTGGTTGACGGTGTTGTCGGAGATGGAGAACGATGCGCGGCTATGGAGCAATACCTGACGACGACGATGGAGGAAGAAGATGAAGGTTAGAGAGGGTGGGAGGGGCGGTTGTGACGACAGCTTGGTCCCACGAATCGAAGGGCGGCTGAGCGCTGAGCGTCGCAGGCCAAGGGTCGGTCCACGTCGGAGGAACACTGAGGGACACAGGTCGCAGCGGCCGGCTTCGCTAGGAACTTGGAGGCGAAGACCGGATGACGATGGGCGGGTCTTGGTACGTGAGGTCGGATAGGTGGCGCGCAGAGGACACACGGGTGGACAACCAAGTTAAGCAAAGTTGGGGTGACGAGGGATTGCTCGATATATTGATTGAAAGTTGGGATCCGGGGAAACACGATGTTTTGAGAAAGGAGTGAAGTTTGCCTTTTCCACCAGATCGGGAGGTTGGTTTGATCGGTTGGTTGTAAGTAGAAACAAGGCACTGGCGCTGGCGCTGGCGCTGGCGCTGGCGCTGGCGACTGAACGTGGCGCCAAAGTGTCACACGCCCTCCGTCTCTGGAGCGTGCGTAATGCTCCTTGGCGGGCGGAGACGACTCGGGTATCGTTGAGTGGCATGTAGGCTGTGTAACTAATGCAGGGTCGCCCTCCAGCCACACCACAAGTAAGTATCCCACCGTTCGGAGGTATACTCTCATACCTATAGGTAAGTAATCATCATTGCAGCTTCCTATTGTCTCGTGTTCCTCATGGGTTCTGGTAATGATACAGGAAGAATGTCATTGAGGAGGAAGATGTGGCGATGATGGTGGCTACGCAGTGTGTCTGTCACATTCGTGGACCGCTATCGGTACAGTATATATATCTCGTGCAGCAAAGTCCATGCATGCAGCCTCTGGCAGTATCAGCTCTGTGGTTGATAGCTGTTCGCTCTGTGGATAAATGGGAGAAGTGTTAAGTGACACAAGGAGGCCCAGTGATTTTAGCTAGCTTCTTCGAGGTGCAACGTGGACTACTGCGCAAGATATGTTCGTATTGTATGTCGGTAGTGAGTGTATGTACGGAAAGGTAGGTATATAATCAAGCACGGGGAAAGACTGAAGTGGGACGGACGCTGGTAACATGCAGTCGCATTGCCCCGGGAGCCGCATGCAGCTGTAACGCGCTCGCTCACTTTCCCAACAGCACGCTCTGGCTCCAAGCTGAGAATGGTTATCACCTGCCTACTCTACCGTCTGTGAAGTTATAAACAAAATAAAGTTGTGCCCGCTCCGAGGCTTAGGCCTCGCAAATACTCTCTTCTTATATCATGTCCTGACTCCAGAATACGGCGGCCTGCTCAAAAGGACTGCTTCACCGTTGATACTATAGAATAACACGGGGAACGCATCAGCTGCATCCCCATGTCAAAGTTACGCCGTAGCTATATGCATCTAACACCCTGTCACTTCATCTCACCCGCCACGAGAGCCGTATCAGCTGTTCTCATTTAATACTCCGCTCTTGCACTATTTATACACTTTTAAAAAGATCGTCCGAAACGCCATCAGGAACTACAGTAGTAGGGTATCGGCCGTCTGGCATTCACTCATCGTCCGCACGGCCATCAGCATTGCCATGGCTGCCATGGTAGCCCCCAGCAACATTTCCACTCGCGGCATCCTGCGCTCCCTTCTCGAATTGAACCCGAACCACGTCAATCGTCTCCTTGCTCTCGGACGTGAGTCCTTCAACCTCTTGACCCTTAGCTACGCCGAGACTGGCAAGCTGTTGCTTGTCCTTAACCCAACCTGGCGGAAGACCAGGTCCACTATCCGCATTCCCATAATCGCTCTTCTTAGTACCCTTGGGCCACCGGCCCGGTCCACGTCCCGTTCCGCCCGTCTTCCGCCGCGAGGATGAAGATGAGTTTTTGCTCTTCGGCCGGGTCGCGGTGGGTCGCCTCACGCTACCACCGCCACCGGATCGACGTGGTCGCGAGCTGTTGCTTGTGTTCCGAGCCACAGATGGCCGAGGAACACTTGGCCGCGGCCGGTCGGAACGTCGGCCACCAGGAGGCGGATACACTTCGAACCTCGACGGCGGTACGTTCTTGTACATGCCGGCCCAGTCCTGCCCCACTGCCGGTCCAGGAGTCGTCAGATGAGGTACTTCGCTGCGCCGAGACGCCTCTTCACGGGCCTGCTCGTTGCCAGTGTTGCCGTTTAGCAGTAAACTATCATGGTGTGACTCCGTCGATTCGTAAATGTCGTTCCCCGCCTTCAGCCCATTGACATCTTTGCCAACACCCTCTGTGCTAGCGAACGAGGCGCCGTCAGTGGTGTGAGGACTGTTGGCAATGCTCGTGGTCGGAAGGCCGTTTGTGATTGGGTCTCGCTGTGAGGTGGCTGGTAGTGTCTCGTGAGCTAGCTTTTGGCTGTCGTCCTCTTCTCGCGGTGCGATCGCACTGATGGCAGGGCCAAGCTCAAAGTTCGTGGCGTTGCCTCGTCCCATGACGTACGGTGTCCAGGTGAGCGCGTCTGGGTTTAGTTTGACGTAATTCTTAGCTTCCCACTTCGCAATGTACTCGTTGCAGTATGCAATATCGACGCGAAAAGCATACAGCTCTGTTTGGGGATCACGCACGAGGCATCTGAGGCCTTCGAGGGCAGAAATTACGTCGTCGGGAGTCAGTCCGGTGTCGTCGGACATCTGTCGAATGCTCAGGCCTGGCGCCGCTGACTTGTCTTCTTCGACATGATCCAGTAGATATCGGCACAAGACCAGCCTCCAGTAGTTGCGATAGGAGACAAGACCCATGTCAGAAAGCGGCTTTTCGGGCGACCCGGTCTTGCGTTCCACGCGGGTGAGTAAGTAAGAAAAATCAATCAGTAGATTGCCATAGCCTTTCCGCTGATGGATAGGCAAGGTCAGGATGCACGAGACGTTGTTTTGGCTGCTGGCTCTTTTTTCTTTCGAGAAGTAGCCAACAAAGTGATAGCCAAGTGCGTCGTATTCGCACAGGACATAAAAGAGGAACGGTTCGACGTCGTAGTAGAGTGTCTTGGACCCTAGGAAGAGCTTGGCGAGTAGGCAAAGATTCTGACAATACACCGGGTTCTTTCGGCCATCCACCTCGAAGACGGATATGGACCCGTGCCGGTATATCTCGTCGCCCGGCGGGTGTTTGGCAGGGCACTTGAGTTTATGCCGCCAAGCAACATAGTCCGAGTTCATGTACTTCAAACAGAACTCGCAGATGTAGAGAGTCCGGTTCCGGCTGTACTCCTCGGGGTAGGGAGCGGCATACCAGGTATCGATCTCCCAACCTCCGAAATCGATGCACTCGATCTGGCTCGCAGGTCCAGAATTCTTCTTGGATCTCTTGGCAGGAGTCGCTAGGTTAAACAAGGCGCTCTGCACACGAGCCCGCCAGACCTCTTCTGCCTTCTGTTTGGCCTCGTCAAACCGCCGGCGATCATCGTTGGTGGGTAAAGTTCTTGACGTGTCAGCATCCGTTTCGCTGAGAATACCTCCGTAGGGCTTCGTTTTCGCTTCGTCCGTTTCCCGATCGAAGAATGAATAAAAAGGGTGCGTATAGTCTGATGAAGTGAACGAGCCCGTCATGGCGGCGGCCAGCTCATCATGCGATGATGCAGCCGTGCCTGCCCTCTCCACTCTTCTTCGGCCTGACGCAGACTTTCTGGATAGGGCTCGGCGGAGAGCGGAAGTTTTCACGCGCATCTTGACGATGATGGAACGAGACCGCCGCGTAATCGTGACCGCCTGGGCTTTGCGCGCGGGGTTGAGGCGCAGCTTGCGTCGTGAGTCCTTTTCTTTGGTCCCGTTTGGACCATCTTGCGATGTCCCGGCACCCTGGCTGGAGTCCCGTTCTTTGGACGCGTTGCGCCGGCGCTTTCGAAGCGACACGACAACATCATCGGCTTCGACAGACGATGTCTTGCGCTTACGAAGCACACGGGAGCCGTCCATAGGGTCGCCATCTAGCAAAAGGTGGTTAAAAACCGAATGAGAGTCGGGTTTAACTGTGCCTTTTTGAGCTGGAAGCAAGTCCCGCGCAACTTGAGATGCTGTAGAGCGTCTAGAAGACGGAGAGAGGTCGACGTCGAGCTCGGGCTCACGTTCCTTATCCTTGTAGTGCTCGTCGTCATTATTACGCTCCTGTCTCAGAGCAGCATCGCCTTGGGCATCATCGACAGGGGCCTGGTCTTCCGATGCACAATCGAGACATTTCCATCGGGAGGCACCTGTGACCATAAGTCAGTGGTAAACATGTAGGGTGAATGTGTAATAACATACTGCTTGGGTCTTGAAGGGCACCGGCCGCTCGAGCGCAATGTTGGTGTGCTAGGTGTCATTAGCTTGTGTCCTGCTGCCAAGGGGGTATATAAATACACTTACAATTTTCGCCGCAGTCGACACAGGTCAGGAACTCCTCGAAGTCTTCCGCAGGATCGTGCTCTTCGTCTTGCTTGCAGAACATACACGTATTAGGTGCCGCGTCCTCCGATCCCTCTTCGTCATCTTCGCCTGCTGCAGCGACCTCGTCCCACGCAGCGTCCTCCTCGGATTCGTTAGCGGATTCGCTATGAGAATCGGTGTGGTCGCTCTCAGGATCTTCTGCGTCCTCATCGTCGGTTTCGCCCGGTCTGATTTTAACAGCGCCGACGCCTTCTGCCTCATCCTCCTCAATATCGTCCAGTAAACTACTGGAGCGACTCCGAGCGCCGCCTGAAGCATCATCTCTTTCGTCTTGTTCCATGTGCCGATCCATGTCCCCCTGAGAATGGATTTCCACCTCCTCGTCTAGTGATTCTTGCTCGGAAAGCTCGCTGTTGTCATCTGGGTACTCGCCCATTTCAACGTCGTTCTCGATGACGCTTGCGTCTCTTTGATTGTCTTCGTCGCCAACTGCATCCGAGAGTTCGTCATCATGTGTATTGGGATTCGTCAACGGGCTTTCGGTAGTTTTCGGTATCTTATCAGGGGGTATACAAGGTGCGTCTTCGAATTCGGCATCTTCTTCCGATAAAATCGCGCTCTGCTGTAGCTCTTCCTCGGTAAGTTGCGCGCTTGCCATCTTGACAGCGATGTTTCTCCCCTCCACGAAATAGTGAGACAATTGTTGAGGCGTTCAGAGCAATTGTTTCTGGGTCCGTTCTTCGATAGCAAAAGTATGGCGTCCACAGCCCATAGCTGACATGGGGTGGCGAGAAATCGAAGAGAACGGCGCGTCAGGATGGTAGCAGTTGGTCTTGGTCGGAGCGGAAGTTGCAGTTGGAGAGAGTAGCCCGCGCGTATGATCGTGGGCAGCGTCGCGTGGGATTAGTGCGTCGTCTTCCGTACTCGTCGAATGCTGCAGCTAACAACCGAAAGACGCGTTGTCTTCTGTTGTATGGAGAGAGCTTCTTCTAAGACAGAAGGCCAGCGGCGGCTTCCAAATCGTGTCCGAGGCGCAGAGAGGTGACACGCTGCCGGATCTCAAGCGGCTGGCGCAACCAAAGGGATGGAGCTCGAATTGTTGCACGTACAGTAATCGGGGCTTGGACACTGTGCGTACATGGTACGGATACCAGACGGGGAAGCAAGGATGCATGAAAGTACAATCCAAGGCCTGATGTCCCTGTTTGCACGCCGACGACCAATGGATAGCTTTCGAGATAGTGGGCTCATAGCTAGCCAATCACACACTTTAGAAATACGATTGACTGGGCTGCGTCACGTGATAGAGAGACGCCAGGTCCGCGAGCTGTTGTCCTGGTTAGGATATGCGGCAGTTGCTCAAACAGACTATTAACCTTGGGAAACCAGAGTTCAGCAACACCCAAACCGTCTGCCGACAAACGACGACCGCAAGCTGTCGCTCTTGCCAGCCTTGCGACCACTCCAGATCCTCAATTGACCGCAATTCGCCGAACGGCTACCCGCCACAATGCCTGTCCCTTTCGAGACGCTCATTCCTTATGGAATCATGATTGCCGTAAGAGCTGTCTCCACGCTTGTTACGGCGCCTGCGCGGCGCGATGGCGACCGGAACAATGGAAACTAAGCCGTCACAGATGTTCGGTATCACCGGTACCGGACTGCATGTCATCAAGGGCATCCAGAACGGTGGAAAGAAGCCCCGTTGGGGTTTGGACCAATGGGATAGGGTAAGCGCTTTTTACATGGACTCGGTCTAGATATTCACAGCGCTAACTAAACTGTCTATTATAGCAGAGTATGTTTCTCCCGAGGGTTTGAGTACAACTAATCATTCGACTTCGAGCTAATACATACGACACTCAGTGATGGACCGAGACCGTAGACTTACGGGCGATTTGCGTGGGCAAATTGGAAACCACGAAGCGCCTCCTGGCTTCGAGTTGAACAACCCTTGGAGAGTAGGCTTGCATCTGGTCTAGGTCTCTTGGAAAATGCTAACCATATCACACAGTTAGAGAAGCGCATCTCGTAGGAGATGGCGGTCAACCAAAACATGTACTCTACTAGAAAGTATGGCATCTTACCCTGCCTCGTCGATTCCAGCTTCAAGATAAAACCTTTCAGCTTTTCTTCCTCCGAGATTTGCGATTGTTCAAAAGGCTCTCTGGCAAACCAATCACGTAACGATGGGGCCTCGTTATGTCGAAGATTCACGATTACACAGGCTACCAGAATTCCTCAACTGGGCCTATTGGTTTCTTTGGAATGAAAAGACAGTTCGAATCTAAATTCGAATCTGCGCCTTGTTCTTATTTAGTCCATCCACTAGCAAGCAAGCCTGACATATGGCCTGGCTAGACATGTAACCACACCTCTCGCACTTGCCAAGTGTCTGTAAAGGAACACCGAGCGAGACCTGGTTAGGCCCTGGTCGACTCTTGATTTGTTTCCTGTTCTTCGCAGCTGTTGTAACAGTAAAGTCTGTCTCGAGGTCTTCCTCGAGAGTTGCTTGGCTCAGGTTTGCATCCAACTGAGCCATCCCTCTCGCTGGACCCTTGCCTTGTTGTGCGCCACAACCAGTGGTATAATCCTCGTCCTCAGCAGCGCGAGCAGTGAGTCCGGTGCAAACACAGGAGCTGCCTTGCCTTCCTGCAACAAGACGAGCCATGTCTTCGCCACTGCGGACGATGTCTAGAATGGCACTTGGCCGGACCCTCTCAAGGTTCTTGATGAGGGTACGTGCGGTCCCTCTGAATGCCTCTGGGCTGTATATGCATTCGGTACTGAAGTAATCGAGCTTCTTGTGGTGGGCATATAGCACAATCTCTTTTTCGTAGGAATACTTAAGAGGCTTGCTACGCTTGACATCACAGGTGTCATCCCCAGTGACGATGCTTGTGCTGCGGCCCAGGCGAGGCAAATCACCTCTTAGGAGGTTCATCAAGATGGTTTCGGCAACATCATCTGCGTTGTGGCCGGTGACAAGGTGCTTGATGCCTAACATCTTCGCGCCACGGTCGAGTGCTTGTCGGCGAAACACACCGCAATAGGTGCAGTTCCCCTTCTTTCCGATGGTTTCGACGACCTGGTCCATAGTCCAACCGTATAACTCATCGTACCCAACGACCGTCAGGGGCATATCGTACTGGACGGCGTTTCTCTTGACAGTCTCCAAAGAGTCGTCTCGATAACCCTTGATTCCCTCGTCAATGCTGAGCAACACAAGGTCCAAGCCATAGTGATACCGCTCGTTGAGATCTTTGAGGACGCTCGCTAAAACGGTCGAATCTTTGCCACCTGACGCACCAATGGCCACTTTTTCACCCGGTGAAAAAATGGACGAGGAGATAATGGTATGGTGGACTTCCTCCTCGAAAACCGAGATGAAGCAGGCCTTGCAGAGCTTTTGGTGGTTCTTGGGTCGCTTGACGAGAGCTCGCTCCGTCTTGCACTTTGCGCATTGGACTGGGGCCATGTCTGTGACTGCGCGCAGGGAGATTGTGACGACGACAGAACGGCTGCGTACAGCGTGCGGCGCTTTAGGAGGCGAGATGGTCCGAACTGAAGTAAACGGGGTTTCTGGCAACAGTGTTGTGTTGCGTATATTTCGAGAATGGTGTCCTCTATTAAAGCAACAAATAGCTTTAGTGAATCGATGGATGCCCCGCGACGACGTGGAAACTTGGTCCCCGATCCAAGTAATGGCCGAGGGTGACTACTAAGAAACCTCGGTCGTTTCTGCCGGCAGACCTGGCTTATGAGCTGGATCTAACCAACGAGAGAGAGGGATTGTTTTGAGTTTGGGTTCTGAGTAGAAATGGGAGCTGCATGTGTCATAGGCGCCGATGACCTCGTGAGGCAAGGTTGAACGGATTTTTGCAAAGTTAGCTCCGATTGCATGTCCCGTCGGTACGTACCACCCTTATAGCATGTTCCTGTCGGCTCCGGCATCAGTGAGTAATAACAGTACCTCACACAGTACTGAGTTCAGTTGAATGTTGACGAAATGGGTGGCCGCGATCTGCTCCGCCATCTGTTTCCTGTGCCGAAATGTATATGATCAAGAAGCCTGCTGCATTGCTGACATTCATAGTTATGATAGACTCAACCAAATGCAAGGCAGCGAGCCTCTACTGCGAGGTCTAAAATTGGCTCGTCAACTACGCAGATGATCCACTCTGCATTTTGTGCCTGTTGACCATGATCTTCTTCTGAGTGTATGGGAGTGCTAACGCGAAGACCCCTTCAAAATTTACCCGATTCAGAGTCAATATACATCCATTCAATGCCTGTTGAGAAGGCGAAGTGGAAATCAACAATGCAGCCAAAATCTTTGCAGTGATACCAGGTCGGTCAAGTCACGTGAAGATAAGAAAAAACGTCGCCTAACTTGGAAGGAGACATCTTATCGAACCCCACGACCACTCTTGCCCTAATTTTTTTTCACTCTCGGCCCACAGCGCGAATCCGCCAGCCTTTTCTTCGTCCGTCGAATCTTGTGCAGAATTGGAATCGTGACCGTCTTTCATTCATCCCCGCCCAAGGCAGCATCACGACAACCGACAAAATGGTGAGTACACATTGAAACGTTTACGACTCCTTTGGTCCTCGAGGCCATCATCCAGCAATCGCTCTCATGCGCGCTGCGATTTGATTTTCCATCCACCTAACGGTTTCCGGTGCGCCTGGGTCCCGGAAACCTGGTGACGATGATGCTTCTGGCTGGAGGGGGATGCGTGAAGCATCAGAGAGCCTTCTCTGATGCTTCGCCGTCCTTCTCTTTAGAGTTCAGGGAAGACACAAGTTGACTTGAACAACTCGCTGATGTCTTTCTTTCTCAATGACAGCCTCCCAAGTCCGGTAAGAAGGTGGCTCCCGCCCCTTTCCCTCAGGGAAAGGCTGGCTCTAAGAAGGCTCCTAAGGTCAGTACATTATCCGACCTCACTTTGAGTGAGGCCCGCACAGGTCTGTGGAGGCTGACAACCCGTCGCAGAACCCTCTTATTGAGCGCAAGCCCCGCAACTTTGGCATCGGCCAGGACATCCAGCCCCGCCGCAACTTGGCCCGCATGGTTAAGTGGCCCGAGTATGTTCGTCTTCAGCGCCAGAAGAAGATCTTGAACCTGCGCCTCAAGGTCCCTCCTGCGATCGCCCAGTTTCAGCACGTCCTCGACCGCAACACTGCCGCCCAGGCTTTCAAGCTCCTCAACAAGTACCGCCCCGAGACCAAGGCCGAGAAGAAGGAGCGTCTCGTCAAGGAGGCCACCGCCATCAAGGAGGGCAAGAAGAAGGAGGACGTTTCCAAGAAGCCCTACACTGTCAAGTACGGCTTGAACCACGTCGTCGGCCTGATCGAGAACAAGAAGGCTTCCCTCGTCCTGATTCCCAACGACGTTGACCCCATCGAGCTGGTCATCTTCCTCCCTGCCCTCTGCCGCAAGATGGGTGTTCCCTTCGCCATTATCAAGGGCAAGGCCCGCCTCGGCACTGTTGTCCACAAGAAGGTACGCGTACAATTCCGCTGGCTGATGCAGTCTCATGATCCGGTTCGCACACTAACTTGTCGTAGACTGCTGCTGTCCTCGCAATCACCGAGGTCCGTTCCGAGGACAAGACCGAGCTCTCCAAGCTCGTGTCTGCTATCAAGGACGGTTATCTTGAGAAGACCGAGAGCGCTAGAAAGCAGTGGGGCGGTGGTATCATGGGTGCGAAGGCCCAGAAGCGCACCGAGAAGAAGCAAAAGGCTCTTGACAACGCCATCAAGGTCTAAGATGCATCAATACCCGGACTACTTTAGTGTATTAGGAGACTAGGCCACTGGAGGCTATCGGATTCACAAAAATTTGGCATGGCGTCGGGATGACTATTCTATTGGGTTTCAAGTTCATGCGCTGTTTTCATGATGTTCTGCTCCGGCGATGCGATAACATGTGTCTAGCTGGGAATTGACCATCCCGAAGCTGACCGGAGTGGTACAAGTCGGTTCTTTGTGAAAGGTGAAGTAAAAATTAGCGGATCATGTCCCAATTGTAGAGATGCAGTACAGGCCTTGATGTCAGGTCACTGGTCAAGTATCAGCAAGCCCATGTCATATCCATGTAATATCCGATGAGGCTGTTGTGTGTCTAGTCCCATGGCAACGTCTAATCGAAAGCTAAACATATGGATGTCGGTCTTCTGGGCAGTGATGCCAAGCTCAAAAGAGCGTCTGCTGTCGACGAGAAGGCGAAGGCCTATAGAGTTGCTCGACCTGCCAGCCTAGTCGTGTTACAGTCATTGCAACAAAGTTGCCTCACAGAGTTGCTAAAGCGGACTCTGCAATGCGCCCATGAGTCGCACTTGGCGGTGGGGTTGATCGGCGACAAGGGAGGTTCCCACAGAGCCGGGGTCGCTTCAGACAGTTTTGCATGTGTCTGCCGACACAAAACTCAAGGTGCATCAACAGAACTAGATCAGCGTCTGAGAATAGACATGACATCGCTCTTTGTATGACCGCCATGGACCTCGAGACGGTGCTTGCTGCCTGCACTTGATAACACATGGACGGTTGTTGAAGACTGGTTGCATGCCAAGCCAAATAACCACGTTGCCGTGTTCTTCTCTTTCTAGCTTTAACAGCCAAGAATGCCTGTCTCTGTTGCGCCTGCCTACCTACTATATATATAATATTGGTCTCACTTCCTGACTCCCTCGCTCTCGCTTGCAGACGGCACTTCTCATGTACATACTCTCATACGGTCTGGGCCGGTCTCTTTCCGGGATGATTCTTTTCGCTGCCATGCCGTGTCATATCTGGCTCCATGTTTACACTACGTCGTCCGCATCGACCCCAGTATGGTTTGTTGATTGATGACGGGAGTATCCCTTCCTCTTGTCCTCCTCCATGGACTCGACAATCACCGAGCCCGATTCATTGCCCTCAAATCCGAGTGTCTTGTTGCAGTCTTAACTTCCTGTAGTAGATCCACTCGCAGCGCATTTTTTAGCACGGCTGTCATCTGTGAGAGACGTGAGACTAGCGTGTTTCCCGCCAGGACCGGGCCATTTCCCGGACACTTCTTCTGAAGGTTAAAAGGAAATGCTGGGACTCAAGCATAACGTAACCCATCCATTACCAATAGGTGTGCTGCTTGTCCAGACATTCGAGAGCATTGACCACTTCGGGCGGCCAGCAACCGCCAACCAAACTACAACATGCCTTTCTCCTCTTCGTTTCTTCTAGGTAAAGGAGTCAGGCATCTTGACGGATGACGACCGATGCCAATACTAATCCGGGTACCAGGGCTCAGAAAGCGGAGGAGAGGTGAACTTGCCGCCAGCCAAGCCAACCCCTCGGGGTACAGCACACAACAAGTCGTCAAAGAAACGCTGATCAGACCGTGAAGTTCAAAGCAGATGTCGGGTTAGGGGAAGGGCATGAGACGCGAAGGAAAAGCGGGCTTGGGGCTTTGAAGGATACCTTGCCATGCCGTTATGTTGAGTTGTGGCATCCACACGCAACGGTTTCTGTCATGATAGGTGCAGTCTCCATGCAGACGCCCTATATAAGCCACAATTGCTGCACTGCAATAGAGGGTCCACTTTTGCGCCATTCATCACAGTTTCATAGCTGCGAGGAGGCGCCAGGAAACCATTGAGTCAAGGGCGACTCTCACCGGGCGTGGCCTGCCTCAATCCTATCTTGAGAGCCGCAGACTGAACGGGCGTATCCCTGTGTAGTGCTTTTGACAACCACACAGAGATGATTTCCGTGCCCTCGGCTCGGTGGAAAAAGATATAGCCAGCCACTGTTGCCCTCGCATCTGTCCCTCAGGAGATGCCTCCCCCCTCTCCTCCCGCCGCTCTTTCACTATTTCCCTTGCTCGTTCATTACCTCCTCCTCAGCTGGTTCCAACATATATACCGTAGTCCTATTTGCCGCATCCGGTCAAGCCTACCAATATGATACACAGCCTCTCGTAAAACAGTACATCTCGATCCCAAGGCCAAGGAGCCCCTCTCAGAATCACCCATCTTCCAACCTCACCGTTTGCCGTGTGCCTATCCCAGACGATTCCAGGATGGCACGGTTGACTCTGCGAGGCGACCCGTTCGGGTCTTGGCTGTGTCTCCAAGTGTGGAGAGCTCTCGAGTGAGTGCCGTAGTCTGAAGGATGCGAGATGCACCACCCTTGTATCAACTCAACTGTCTTAATGACCCTCCTCTCCAAGAAACCGTCCTTCTCTACTTATATGACCTCCGTGTCTCCTCCGCGAACAGCCCCGGACGTGACCTCTCATAAAATCCGTGTGCAGCTTCTCGTCTTTCTCTGCAAAATCTCGACCAACCTTGCCTAGTGCTTCCACCATTCTTCCTGTCCTGTGGCCTGTCTCTCAGTTTCCCGTCCCCACGACAATTCATTTGCTTGGACTTGCCTCCACAAGCAACTCTTTCTTATTGAGTAACTACTCCGTCGAGGAGCCCCCAACACGCCTAACTGCAGTCTCTGTCCATTTCGACGCAAGCCTCACTGACACGGTCGGTTTCCCTTTCCATGCCATGCACTCTCTTGCACATGCCCTCGTTCTATCATTATCACTCACACCGCCCTCGGGGTGCCTCATTCTCCTGTTTCTCCTCTACCCCCTCCCTCGCATTCTTCACTAAAAGATTCAGAATCCTATTGCATCTGCTGATTGTCGTAGCACGTCCTACCCCGACACCATTGGTTTACACTCGAGTGGCACAACCATCCTAGAGGAAAACTTCAAATCACACCACGGCATTCGGCGTCGGTCACCCGTCACTTTGCGGCCACTCGCTCTAACAAGACTTCTGTGTCTCTCCAACCAGAACACTGCGCATATCTTCGGTCGCCAGAACCACATTGCCTTGTTTGGACCCAACGCCGTTGTTACCCCTAGCCGTCTTGGCCAGTAGCTTGCCCCCGGCCGAGGTTCCCCGGTTCTAGAATTCGACACCTGCTACCTCTTGTTGAGCCTAGAGAGAATCAATATCGTTGTGAAAGGCTCGGGTCTTCTGTGTTGCATCAAACGTTAACTCCGGTCAAAGGGTCTCATCTTCTTATACTTTACACTTTGGTTGAGCCATTCCAGCTGCGCAGGCCTCAGCTAGTTTCCGCCCACACGGCACTCGGATACAAAGACGGCAAGCAAGGCGATAACTGCCGCTACGCTTTCCCCGTATTTCCCTCGTTGATACCCGTTCTCGACCCTCGTTTGGATTCTGGCTGGTTTGCCGTTTATTTGACCACGATGGCGTTCCATGACCGTGAGTACCCGGAAGGAGCCGCGCACAGTCAAGAGCAAGGCCAAGTTCCATCCCGCAAGTCACTGACGCAATGCCACGTCTCCTTGGACATAGAAAACAAATTCCTGTATGCTCTCAGCTCGAACCAAGCATGGGCTGGGTACAAATCGCATCAGAACCCGGCATTTTTTAAGAACCTCGCTTCGGGACAGTCGCCTTCGATCTGTAAGATTTCACTGTGCCCATGCAAGTTGAGCAGCTTGCCATGTCCACCGTTGGAATACTGGTCATTATTTTGCTGACGAACCATACATCGTATCAGTGTGGCTAGGGTGCTCTGATTCGAGGGTGCCAGAGACAACAATCCTCGGGCTCCAGCCCGGCGACGTGTTCGTCCACCGCAACATTGCCAATATCGTCGCGCCCACCGACATCAACACATCGGCCGTCATCGAATATGCTGTCGCTCACCTCAAGGTCAAGCACGTTGTTCTTTGCGGCCACTCGGCCTGCGGCGGAGCCAAGGCTGCCCTTGGTGATTCGCGTGTCGGAGGTGTTCTCGACACCTGGCTCACGCCCCTAAAGGCAGTTCGCGCCCAGAATGCCGAGGAGCTCGCAGGTATCAAGAACGAAGACCTCCGGGCTGTGCGGATTGCCGAGATGAATGTCGAGACTGGAGTCAAGGTCCTTATGGCCAACATTACTATCCAGGAGGCCATCAAGGACCGTGGTCTCACAGTCCACGGCTGTATTTTTGATATCGCTAGTGGCCGTATCCGAGACCTAGGGTTCGGCACCAAAACCCCGAAGGCTCACCGGAGCAGCAGCATTATCTCCAATGGCGAGGAGGAAGAGATTGTTCGTGGAAAACATGCCCAGCTTGTGTTCCGCGACGGAGGAGATGCGTCCATGCAGGTCCACTGAGGTTTAGAGAAGGGTGCGCCATCAACGACATATTGGGTATTCTCTTCCCACCCCCGAAATTGTCTAGTTGGCAATGGACATCTGTGTTGAAGACGGTCTTCTATCTAAGTTCGAAATCTTATGTTAGTCTTGAGATGAAGGTTTGTATAAGGCGCAGGAAAGGGACAAAATTGGCAAAGCGAGGCCAAGGTCATTTGCGATATCAAGGGGCGTCAACGGTGTTAGAAATGCGTGGTAGTAATGGTATATTGCCATTTCTCTAAAAGGCCATACAAATGAACAGGGCCGCCTTTGAGTCCTTGGAAGGTTTAGGGGTGGAACCACCCATTGTCAACGTGCTCACCCGATCCCGGTAGATGGGAGAAATAGAAATCGGGGAAAGGGCACTTTCAAGCCCCTCCTCTATCCATGCCCAGTTCTTCGAAGTCGGATATCTGGGCCGCGTCAAGTCATCAATCTCCTCTAAACTGCCAAAAGTCATGCCTCTGGCCCCAGGCAATCAGAGCAAATGGCGCGTGTATCTCGTCAACAACCGTAATGCTTAACCGTAGACAAGCTTGAAGATGTCGTTGAAGACGAAGTAGTTGCCGGAGGGATCACGCAGCAGCTGGAAAGCCTGGGTGTAGTTCATGGGGCGCTGCTCCTCGTCGACCTAGATTTCCAGCCATCAGACAAGACTCGATATGGTTTATCATCCCGAATATCACGGTTTCATGCTTACCAGGAGCTGGCCAGTGACGAGAATGATGATGCCGCCTTCAAGGGTGGGCTGGGCATCGAGGGTTGTAACCTGGTGCTTGACCTTCTGGAAGGGCAGAGACTTCGATGGTGTTAGCATATTTAGACAGTCGCAATCCAGCACTGGCAGTGCGCCTTTTTTCTAAGGGAACACATACCGAAAGTTTCTCAACGATGGAGTTGACGCCAAGGGATGAAGCAGACTCGAAAGTCAGCATAGATTGCTCACGCTGGTGTTGTTAGCTTCGGAAGCTCAGTCGTTAAAACAGTTGACGGCTCACGCACGTAGAGGCTGGAAAGTCCCTTGCGGTCCGAGTCGAACTGGTTGTAGTAGAACTCGATGAACTGCTCTGTTTGCGGAGGAGTCAGTCTGGCTCAAGGTGGTGGGGGGGGCGACGACGGCTTCGGAACGCAGGCTTCGAGCAGTCGAGGCGCGGAGGGGGGGGGGGACACCTACTTGCGATGTCTTCAAAGTCTGTAATCAAACATCAGTCAGCTGTTTCTTGCGACGCGAGACAGGCCGCTGAAGAAAAATGAAGGAGCATCGAGATGGCGGCAAAAGCGGGGCAAACAGAGCCAGCGCAAGCGCAAAAGGCGGGCGGGCGCATTGATCATGGAGTGAGAGCAGAATTGACTTACTGTCAGCCATCTTTTCTGATTTCAAAGGAGGCAGGCTGTTATGAGCGTTGTCGGTGTGTTTACGTTGGGGAAGAAGCGATCGAGGAGTTAGGGTGGGCTTTTTTGATGGGAGAGCTTCAAGTCAGCCAGGCTGGGAAAGAAAGAAGGAGGGGTGGTGACTGAGGAGCGGGGTCCAAAAACATCTTACAGGGGCCCAGCGCACACATTGAGGCCCTAAGGCAGTTCCTGGTACCTCACGCACGTCACAGAGCCTGGCAAGATACCTGGGCTGTCGGGCAACCTTCGGGCCCAGGTAGGGCAATACGGATACACTGTGCAGGTACCTGGAGCAGCCAGGTTAGGTTCCTTCAACCAGGAGGGGGAGGGCCTTGGTCGCAGTGGCAACCTTTGGAATTGCTGGCGTATGCAATCTGCGCGGCTTCTCGAGCCTCTTTTATACATACCTTCACGGGTCGGCTGAGCCGATGCAGCTAAGCCGCATCCAGATCGGTTACCTAATATTATTTATCCACTTCGTCGCCGTTGGAAGCGAGCCCACGTGGACCGTGCGCAGATGCCTCATCCAGCTACAAAAGTTCAAACTTCTTCTCTCCCGCAACCTAATTCTTCCCAAGCACGATATTCTTTTCCGGCAATCAACAGCCACCTCCAGTTGCCGTTGAGGCGAGCAACGCTGGCTGGAGATGCTTTTTCTCTTGTTATAATGATGGTTTCACAGCGGGACTATTCAGAACGCAGAACCTCCGTAGCTGGTAAGCATTGATCTCCTTTCGTCCCACCCCTCCAACACCCTCCGGGGTCGCTATGTTGATGATCAACTCTTCCATTAAGAACGGCCAACAGAAAATACTATGTTGATTCAAAATTATCAAGCTCAACAGTCTGAATGTAGCTCATACAAAGCATTTTTGTTCGAAAGCATCATCTATATGAAGACGTTTGCTAATCCGAACTTCCACAGATCTACCCCCCTTCGAACGTGACTTAGTCCAATATACTAGACGCAATCGCGCTTGGCCTCTGACCGAGACGACGAGCCAAACAAACATAGATAATGATACTTTTGCTCCTGATAGAAATACTGCTACCGTTGACTTGAATGACCCTTGAGTGGATAATGTTCTCTCTTACTACCTGGTAGGTTTGCTAAAACTGCACCCCTCGCTGACTTATATGCCTACGAATATCTACTGCTGCGTTCTTCTATATGTCTCCGGGAAGGACCACGATGAAGATACATTGAATTTGAATATGAAATATCGGACTGAATGTGCCTTCGTTCTTTAGCTCTAGAAACGTCATCGGCATATAGGCTCTGTCAATGCCGCCATTGTCGACTGAAAGGGAATGCGGCAGGTAATGCATTTTCCTGACAACCGTCAGCCTAAAACGCTTCAAGAGATCATGCGATGCAATAATGTAAAGAGCAGCAAAGGACCGTCACGGAATTGCTAGTGCTTCAGAAAGGAAGGGTTCGGGAAGCCGAAATTCAGATGCACCGGATCGACGCCAATGTTTCCCATGCCGCGGTTTTTAAATTTTGCTAGAATTCTCGAAATAGCGGTCAAATTCGTCCCGAGGGCATCGTTTGCCTCATCGAGCCTGCAAACACAAGCGGATACATATCCAATCATTGCCAAACAGACAGACAGCTATTTCCCGGAACGTCTTGTAACACATTGCAATCACTGGAGGATGCTACCGACGATTTAACCCCAACGGAAGTAAGTTCACAACGCCAACCTCTCAAATGAGCAAAAATATTGACAAGAGTGGGATTCGAACCCACGCCTATTACTAGACTAGCACCTGAAGCTAGCGCCTTGGACCGCTCGGCCATCTTGCCGCGATAATCATGTTGCAGAGATGAAGTTCTCGGAAGCACAAGTCGTACAGGACGGATGCGGGCCAGTGGTATTGAGCATGCGTTATCCGTACTGCCGCACCATGTCGCCGGGTGTTTGCAAGGTTTCCAAGCTGATGGGTTGCGGAGCCAAACAGTGTCAATCTCTGAATTGCCCTTGAGGGGTGTATTTCCAGTTTGATATATACGCAGGTGTGGCTCCCGGCCCACCGTTGCTAGTTGCGTAGACACCGAGGAATACCCCTATTCAGCTGTCAACTTAGGCTCGCCTCAAGATCAGGTTTGCGTTTACCAGTAAATCCCCAGCTCAGAGCGGCATTAGACGCATACAAGAGTGTCTGCATGCGCGAAGCTGCTCCGGCGGGGCCACAGGAAAACGCGTAATGTGTCACGTTGAATGCCTTGATCTCCAGGTGGAGCGGCGCACCAGCCCACCCCTGCGGCACAGGTGCCACGATGTTGGCGGGAATAGGGGCATACGACTCGCCGCGGAACCTGAGATGAAGCTTCAGCTCGTCCGGATCCCGCACTATGGTCGAGTTCTGTCCGGGAAATGCCTGTGTGCTGGCGCTCGCCGGCAGCAAGACCACGCCCAAGTCAAAGTGGTGGTTTTGCGTGAGAAACACGGATACACCTGCCTCCTCTTCCATCTCGGTTGGCTTAAAGTCGACTTCCACACTGTAGCTAAAGAGAGTGTCCTGCTGACGTCTTCCGACAAACGTCTGCCCTTCTGCGCCCGCGTAGTTACCATTGAGGGCTGTGAGGTTGAGTTTCGACGGTGTCAGACGTAGGCTGTTGGGGTATTCAGGGGGCGAGACAGCATACGAACTCTCGATGGGATAGCGCCAGTGCGTGAAGTGAGCTGGGACCGTCGAGTTC
Source organism: Colletotrichum lentis (assembly GCA_003386485.1). Classification (NCBI taxonomy): domain Eukaryota; kingdom Fungi; phylum Ascomycota; class Sordariomycetes; order Glomerellales; family Glomerellaceae; genus Colletotrichum; species Colletotrichum lentis. Next base: position 5,922,229 of record NWBT01000050.1, read on the forward strand.
GGGGCGAAGTTGATCACTTCACCTTCGACGTCTCCCAGAGAAACCCAGGGGCTAAGGTGATCAGCGGTAGCCATCACTGGAGAAGAGAGCATTCGATCATACCCTGGGCCTTCCACTTCCAGATTCTCTGCAGGCATTTTCCAACCACTCATTTTGCCCGCAACAGGAGTCAAATACGGCCACTCCCCTTCATTCCATGTGGCAGCGGTCAAGACGGTTTCCCGCACCATGGGGAAATGAAGCCACTGGGGAACAGATCTCGTGGCGAGTGCAACGCTCCACCTGCTTGACTCAGCCCGCGGACCCTTTCACGGATACATGCCGCTTACCAGTTGCCGGAATTGTCCTGGAACAGGTCGGCATGTCCAACCGTCTGGACTACTCGTTGTAAGCCGCGTCACCGAAAAGGCGTCAGACTGGGGGCCATGCAATACCTACAGTACTCTGTCGTGTTGGCGTTAGTGAGAATCGGATTTGCTGGGTTTGACTCATAGGGGCCGTCGATGTTGTTGGAACGGGCCATTGTGACCATATGGCCGAGCCCAGTGCCGCCTGTGATGTCCCTCAGTTTTGCTGCATGTTTCCATTTTTGGCGTTCGAGATCATACCTTCGGCAGCCAATAGATAGTACCAGCCATCCTTGCGATAAATGTGCGGTCCTTCTGGTGCCTTATATGATGATGTTAGTCACGACGTCATCCACGACTGCCCGCGCCTTACCATGCCACCGGTTCCGTTCCAGATGGTCTTCCATTCTCTAACTTCTCCTGTGTCGAGATTGGCCTCTGTCTGTTGTATCCAGGGACTTTACGTGTCTGTCAGTGACGAGTCCCGTCCAGGAACAGCGTGTGAAGACCCGACACCTACCCTACCTTCCAGGCATGGGCTCCATTCAGATAAGTCTTTCCATCTTCATCCCAAAAAGGCTCTGTATCATAGCCCTCGAACTCGAAGTGAACAGCGTTTGACCATGATCTTAAATCGTATGGGTCCTTGGCTTTGAAGATGATCTAGACCAATGTCAATACACTGAAAAACGAGGCACATCATTCATTCCATAAGATCAGCTTACATTGTCCCATCTCGATGCATCAGCCGCGTCCTTTTCGTCGTCCACAAGGGTCGTAACGACCCAAAAAGCCTCGTCATGGTAACGTAGTGTCGGCGCCCAGATGCCACTGACCTCTGTCAACTCAGTGATCCTGGCCAACTAGAGAAGACCATTACCTCGTAGAGCGGTTGGTCTCGGCGAGTCGTGGCAACTGCTCCTTGCGGTTCAGTACATGTCCTTTCGTAGGTCAGCTTTCTGCTTCTCTGCGTGGATTGAGGCAATGGCACCAATTAACTTCCAGTTGTGCAAGTCCTTGCTGGCGTGGAGTGGGATACCCGGGAAGGCGTTGAAGCTCGATGAAGCGCAGAAGAAGGTGTCGTTCTGTTCAGAGACGAATATGCAGCTTGGATCGGGGTGGAAGCCGGGGATAATGGGGTTATAAAATGTCGAATTTGAGTCCTGTGCTCGTTCAGCGAAGGCCAGAGAAGAGCAAGCAAGTGCCATCAACCATGAGGCTGATGCCACACGAGACAAAATCATGTTCACAGATGTCCGAGGCACTTTGTGGTACAGGAACGCCTTTGCAGCGGAGCAGTCGATATCTGCTTCGGACGTTAGGCGAAAGACTTATACACGCTTTGGAGAAACTCCATTCGTCGAAGCCCAAGCTAAGACGCATGCTGAGTGCCACCAACCCCAGACGAACCAGGCGAGCACCCCGCATCACTCATACGAGGTGACATCACCCGGCTAAATGATGGCTGCAAGATAGAGATGATCAGGCTTGATTTCAGTCTCGCGAACATTTCCCCCGAAGCCCAGATTCCTGTCCAGCGATTCTGGGGAAAGGGGTTGTGGAGTCGACGTGCTCTCCTCCCGGCTGTTTACCTTGCATCACGGCGATCCCGGGAGAATGTGAGGAAGGGAAGAAGGAGGGGGCGGCATTTTCAATGTCGGATACTGGTACAGTGCCATGTAGCCAGCATTCGGTTCCAGACCGTGGCGCCGGGTTGGAAATGGAAAGCTTGCTGACTACTTACCTTGCCGAGAAGATAGCTACAAACCTGCTAGGTACGTAACACGGAGAGCAACATATATTTGCGCCATTTTCGTAGTCATTTGCTGCCTGGGAAGAGGCCTACCAAGCCACTATTCAAAAATATGGCTTGGTTGTTGATCACGTCAAGGAAAGACAGACATAAGAGATGTCAAGCGGAGCATCAAATATTTGCTTCCTGGCCAACGTATACACATACATGGTCCGTTCTCGAGATAAGCGCAGAACCGGCAGTTCCTTTAATTGACCGACGAAGTGCATGCAGTCTATATTCTGTTTCCCAAGGCCCCAGAAATGCAATGGCTGTCGCATTACGCCTATAACACAGACAATGTTGCCTGCGAAGAGAATCGAAACCCGAGTTCGTTCAAGGGCGTGAGTTCTTTGCTTCCGTGCATGCCATCACCTCTCACTCAGCCATGGTGTGCCCCATTCGTCGAGCGAGATCGGTATCGGGATAGGGACGTGCCTCCTAAACGCCTTTTACTTTATGCAGGGCATCCATCCATTCTCGCCGTTTATTCGCAAGCTCCACCGTCCTCTATCCGCAGCTAGTCGTGCCTCTAATCTGACGCAGCGCCCATGCGTGCTGCTGCTCGTCATTGCAAGCCCACGCAAGCCGCGTAGAGATCACAGAGAAAGAGTATGTCACTGGATATGCAAACCAAGTTTCAAAGCTCTGACTCGGCACCGTTCGTCTCGACGTTCATGGGGCTGCCATTTTGGGCCTGGCGTTGCGCGCGAAGGCGTGCATTGCCACGCGGGGCACGACGCCGAGGTGCGGGCCGTCCGTTACCGTTCATGCTCTCGTCTTCCTCATCCGAGTCGGGGTGCTCATCTGCATAGAGGCGCGCCTCGTCAAGCTCGGTCATGTCTTCCGGTCTGTCTCGCAACCACTGCATCCGCGGACCAGACTTAGCAACTTCAGAGACGCGGAAGCCATAGATACGAGGCTCGTATATCCGGCCAGCACCCAGACCAGGCGCGATGTTTTTGGCGTACATGCCGTTGATCATCTCGGTCGAGTCGTCGTTGATGCGTGCGCCGCCACTGTTGAGGACCTCTGCTCCACGCTTGGTGAGGTCGTACTCGGGGAATGTGAGAAGGAAGAGGGCACCAAATGTGCGGCCGAAGAAGGCTCCATCAACGGTCTGGAAGCGGCTATTGGGAGGGACATAGACGTCGAGGCAGGAGGGGCAGAACAACTTCACGGTGTCTTCGCCGGGGATATCAGACAGGCCCACCGGGAGTGTTCTTGCTTGATCGCAGTTCGTCCGAGGGCAGCAGCCAAAGTGACCCAGCTCGTACTTCTCGCTCATCTGTTGGATTCCCGCCCGTGAGCAGATGAACCGCTGATGAATCAGGCCGTAGAGCATCTCGGAGGAAGACTCGATGACGCTAAGGTCGCTGGCCATGCGGCTATGTTGTCTCCGGTCGTGCCTGGGGCCGAGTCGGTCTTGATCTCCAGAATCGTTCTCCTCTTCGTCTTCGTCCTCCTCTTCCTCTTCGTCCTCATCCTCTTCAGGCTCCACATCGAGAATCATCTGTAGAGTTTTGGTCAGCTTTGGAAAACGACGAGAAGCGGGAAGATCGAGAAGGTCTGTGTGGTAGCAACGTGCGAATAGACAAGTTTAGAAGACGAGGTGGGAAATCCTGAACAGCATACCTCGAGAGCCTCCTTATACATCGCGACCTGGTTCTGCAGGCCAGTAAGATTGAAATCATCTTCGATGAACTCCTCAGAGACCTCAGCGAAGTACTCGTGACCAAGAAGAGAGCAGAAGGAAGATATCCAAGACTCCGGGGCCCCCGAAGAGGTGGACATGTCGTCGAGGTAATCCAAGGTGGTGGTATTGACGGGGTGTCGGTTAGAAATGGGACGTCGTCGCGAGTTTGTCCACGCGATACTATCGTCGGTCCGAACCGAGTGCCGGTCTCCCTCTGTAAGGCTACTTGAGTGTCGGATAGTGGTATCCTAGCAGGGGCGCAAAGATGGCGGGGTAGTTGGCGGGTGTGAAAGGGTCAGATGCAGCGCATGTCGAATATCGGGCGCAAAGGTCGGTGTCGCCGATAGAAAGAATCGCGAGTCAGGAAGAGGTTTCGCTGAAAATACAATGGTGTACTCTTCGCAAATTCGAGTTGCGATATCCCGTTATTCGTCCGTATTTTGCTCTGGGGGAGGGGGG
>NWBT01000050.1:5926552-5958223 GCA_003386485.1 Colletotrichum lentis
GGCGAAGGCGGTAGATTTGAGCCTCTCAGCAAAAGCTGAAGTTGTGGTGGGTGGGCTGTGGACTACGCTACGGTGCCTCACGAGGACCGCCCCAGCCCGGTTGGAGCAGGAGATTATGCCCGTTCAGTGTCTTGGTCCGTGCACGATATCGGTTCGGTGAGCGGGGCCTTGCTTATTCCAGATGCCGACCGTCTCGGTGAGAGAGCACTTTTCCTGCCTGACACACCCCCCCGGGTCATTATTGCTCACCGAACTAGCGATTGGATCATTTCGAACAAACTGTGCGATGTCAAACCTGAAAGTCAAACTTTCGGTTGAATCCATGTAACATATACTTTTCATCCATTGTCTTCCCACCTCTACCCAGAATAGAGGGGCTTGCAGTTGAGTTGCCCTTCGACATGCGACGTGGTGTGCCATTCTGGTGTCGGACAATCGGGTCGCCCAAAGTGTCGTCGACACGCCGAAACTTGTCAACCGTCAAGTCTGTCAAAGTCACAGAAGCGCCATACAACGCGGTCAATGTAGCCGAATTCCGACAGTCTTCATTCAGGTCGGGGAGCCCTCTTCTATTCAAACAACCCGCCACAACATCAAGCAAGACTCTGGACCTATCATTATCATCAAAATGGTTCAGTCATGATGGAACCCTTCGATCCCAGAGCGCCCTAGGGTGCGTAGGAATTGGGAACCCTCCTTTACATTCACCCCTTACATGGAACAATTTGCTCATCACATGCTACCATATGAATTAATGAGCCCCCAACTATCCGAAAACACGGGCCTTGTCGTCGACACAACAAATCAGTTCCTGACCTGGCTCGCTTCAGGCCCAGACCCGATGGGCGCGGTGCTAGCCGGCATTGTTCATGCCGCGTCACATCCAGATGCCTCAGAGCCGCGCTTCTCCTCTTTCGTCGCCCCTTTGATGCTTCTGCTCAAGGCTGCAGAGTTCAATGGACTGCACGAGAAGAAAATCAAGCAGCTCTACATAGCCCAGGCCCAGCTCGCTGATCTTCCGCCGGAACTTCGGGATGATCTTCCCGTCCCGCACATCGTGATGGAAGCCGGCAAAGGCGACATCTACGGCTCGAGCTTGTGGCTTGGGTTGGAACCAACGTATACCCCGCTCCACCGCGACCCGAATCCCAATTTGTTCTGCCAACTTGTCGGTAACAAAATCATACGTCTTCTGCCCCCTTCATCCGGAGATGGCTTGTATCGCAGGGTGCAGACTCAGATTCAACAATCCGGGAACAGCCGCATCAGAACCACCGAGGTGATGGAAGGTCGTGAGAGGGTCGTCATGAACACTGCGGTTTGGGGCATGGAGGGGCCTGAAGAAATTGTGGAAGCTAGATTAAGTCCAGGAGATGCTCTCTTCATCCCGACGGGTTGGTGGCACAGTGTCAAGAGTGGGAATCACGATGGGAGACTCAACGCGTCGGTGAACTGGTGGTTCAGATAACTAAGAGTTGACTCTTGATACATACGGAAGTATTGTTTGTGGTGATAAGACGACGGGGTTGTACAAATCGAAGTTGGCCAGAGGAGGATACTACACAAGAACGAAGTTCTCGCACCAAATTGTGTTAGAATACCCCTGGAATTTTTTCGTCTGATTATTTTTAAAAGCTGAAGTGCCCTAAAAGGGCGTTGAACAATTTGACGCAAGATGTTGTATTATTCAGTTCCCTTCGATGTGTCTGAATGTGCATTTGGGTATTGAATCTGGGGCTTTCCAGCTCCTAGCGTTGTGTTATTCAAAATCTCAAATCCCATGTGACGAATCGACCCACTAGCTAGCACAATAGCTCAGGGGTAGAGCGCTGGGCTCATAACCCAGAGGTCCTCGGATCGAAACCGAGTTGTGCTACAAGCGATAATTTTTTCCCCTTTGAGTTCTCACCTTCGGCATGAAAGAGGGAGTTTCCTACGACGCAATTGATGTAGAGATGGGTTGTGAAGCAGCAGCATGTGGCAAGGTGCTTGGATCGAGACCAGCTTGTGCAGTTGACGATATGCATCATTCAGAAATTCTTTTGGTCCTGGAATCGGTGGTTTAATTTACATACCCCTGGATAAGAGCTTACACCGGAGGCATCGCGAGTATTGCTTGCTTGCACCGCATACTACTGAATGGTATACCATATCCTTTTCGGCACTACGATTTCACCGGTGCACTTGTGCTATGCGATATTCAGCATGTTAGAACAAACTTGATTATTTGGGCACAGCGGCCCTGTGGCGCACAACGCAAGGGAGTCCATCCTTCATAGGAAGTGTAAGACTGCTCTTGCTGACCCTCGTCGAACTGTCAACCCTCACACAGTCGAACAGGCCAGCTACCGTGGCGATCACCTGCACGGCAATGATCTCTGCCATCTTCTTGCCCAGACACGTCCTCGGCCCCCCGTTGAAGACGGGGAATTCGGAGGCGCTCTTGTTCGTCACCCTGCCACCGATCAGCCAACGCCCAGGGCGGAACTCGTCCGCGTCAGGACCCCATGTGGCACGCGATCGGTTCATTGCCCAGGTGCACCACACAACAACGGAGTTCTGGGGCAAAAATGTGCCATCTGGTAGAGTGGTCGCCTGCACAGCCTGCTTGATTTCAAAGGGGATGGGCGGGAAGATGCGCAGGGCTTCGCAAAAGACGGCAGAGACGTATGGCATCGAGTTTGGATTGCCCCGTTCTGCGATGGCCTTGTCGAGGGTTGTCTCGCTGCCCTCTGTGACATGGTCGACCTCCTCACGGATCTTGGCCACGACCTCGGGATGTTTCATCAACAAGTAAAATGTCCACGTGAGAGCCTGCGCCGTTGTATCTTTGCCGGCAGAGAGGTAGTTCAGCGCGGCATCGGCGACCAGCTCCTCGTCCCCTATTGAGTCCAAGAACGACTGGATCAAACTGCCCGAGATGTGATCTAGTCTGTCCTTGCTGGTATCATCATGAACCTGCTTCTCGGTTTGGGGTCGGCTCTTCCTGTCTGCCATCGCGCTGGAGACGATGGTTCGTCCAAATGTCTTGACGGTCGAGATAGAGTTCCGCAGCCGAACACCGGTGAGCAATTCGGTGACAAACCACAGCGGGTTCTGGAATCGTTCGGCTGTGGCACCGGACGCGTCATCAAAAGCGAGACCGAACTCATCTTCAGCATGCATCTCCATCTGGACCTCTGGTCAGCGGAAATGTTCTTTCGGGTTTTTTTGTTGTTTTGTCAATGGGCGCTTGACCGGAGGAGGTTGCCCGTGGGGGTTCCACGAGGAAAGAAACGTACGTTGTACGCCATCTTTCCCATGAGTTGTGTCGTAAGTTCGTGAAAGACGGCCTGTAAGTCAATGACACCCTTGTCAGTCTTGCTCTTCAAGAAGGCCACACTGTGCGATAAGTACTGCGGCAGTGCCACATCTGTCAGGACTCTCAAGTTGGATGTGTTGAGGAAGCTAAGCCCGGCTTTGCGCTGGATTTTCCATAGGTCGCCGTCAACATTGATAATGCCGTTTCCTGTACTTGTGTGAGAAAATGCCCTTCATCGGTAGCAATCCGCAGCACTGACCGAATAAGTCTCTGGACCGCCGCTTAAAGAACTCGCCCTTGGCAAATATTCCCTCGTTTTTGAAGACGTATTCCAGGTTCCTTGGGTCACTGATGATGACGCCAGGTGGTAGGCTCGGGACGGAGATCTGCAGTGTCTCGTGGCCGTAGAGCTGCTCGCACTTGGTGAACCAGTCAAACAGCTTTTGCCGGTCCCTTAAGAAATTGATGCCGTTTCCAGCCAGCGGTAGAGTGCCAGGAGGACGTCTGGGTAAAATGGTCAATGTCCTGTTGAGCCAGGGCCTGCGTGGAGGGGCTTGGACTTGGGACTAACCGTAGTGGGACGCCATTTCTCATCAGTCTTGTTTGGCCAAAAGCGGCCCATAATAGAGCGAAGACGATGCTCGCAACAAGGACTATCGAAGAGTATATGATGCCCATGCTGAAGCCGTCGGCCACAACGGCAGTGGCGGTGACGGGTGAACAATGTCTCTGCTAGCGGTATTGAAGTCTTGATGTTACGAAAACAGGAACAAGAGAAGCGATCATAGGGTGCAGTCTGTTCGTGCGGCTGTATTTTGCTCACTCCAGTTTGTATCCGTAAAGGTGTGAGTAGCCTGACTATGATGTTAAGTTGATGGGACAGTGTTATCTTATCAAATCTCTACGACCTCCACGCCAAGGTTGGCGCCACGAAGAGGAACACAATTGGGGGGCAGTCGACTCCAGGCGGGTCATGGACAATGTGGTGAGCTGGGGGAGTGTTCGACGCGCCCACGCGATGCCACAGCTCCCGTCTCCACAGGAGTTCCCTGTACGAATACTGTACGTAACCCCTACCTACCGCCTGCCTTCTTTCTCCTCCGACAATCTGTCATCTCACATCACGTATGTGCCACTGCGCGGGCTCGTTCAATTTTCCTTACCGACTGTAGACGTGCCGTAGACCTGCCGTTCGGCCATGTGTAGCCCGATTTTGCTTTTGTAGCGGGAAGGGGAGACCCCCCTCCCCCCTCATCCGGATCCCTGCCCTGTTCTGGAGCTTCGACTGTCTCGAGCTGGGCATAGCAAATGCCAGCTTTCCCGCTGTGCCAGCTAGGGGCAGGAGTCCAGGACCAAAGAAACCCAACGCTTCCTAACCCCTTCCACTCGTCCTCAACAAGAACCATAAAATCTTTCGTAACGTTGACACTCCCGGCCTCGACTTGTATTTCGGCGCGCAGGACAGGAACCTTTGCACACATCATATACCGTCCCCTACCACAATCAGTGTTTGCATCCAACTGCTCCCGTCCTCGCCGTGCGCTCAATACCGTCTGCTAAGCATAACGTCATCGCGATGGCACCTCTCGTCCCGCGATTCCACCTCTTCGAAATCAACGACCAGACATGGTGCGCGCCACCACATTGACTCTCCGTCCCATCTTCACCCCCACCATAGCCCGGGTTGACATCAGACTAACGAATACTCCCTATGAGTAGGTTCCCCTCCTTCCTTCGCGCTCATGTTCAAGAAGGGCTCCATGCCGCTTGGGTTAGCAGAGTCCCCGTCCTCCAGCCGAACTCCCCGGCCCGTGTCGCCGCCCAGATCCTCCAGCGCATCCTCGGCTCTCGCCTGCCCTCCTACACCTTCATTGATTTCTGCGCCGGCTCCGGGGGCCCCACACCGGCCATCGAGCGCTACGTCAACCGCTACCTCGCGGCCCAGAAGCAGCCCAGTGTCGATTTCGTCCTGACCGACCTGCACCCCAACACCGATGCTTGGGCCCGCGCCGTGGCGAAGAGCGATCACATCGGCTATGAACCCAATAGCGTCGACGCCGCCGCCGCGCCTCGCGAGCTCATTGACGGACATACGACAAATGGTAAGAAGGTCTTTCGCCTCTTCAACCTTGCCTTCCACCACTTTGACGACCCGCTGGCCAAGGCGATTTTGAAAAACACAATCGAGACCTCGGACGGCTTCGCCATATTCGAGCTGCAAGGACGCGATCTTTACTCCTTTCTCATGCCCGCCATCCTTGGCATAGGTTGCTTCCTCCTGGCCCCGCTGCATGCGTGGAGATTACGCTCGCTTTCCGCCTTGATTTTCACCTACCTCATACCCATTTTACCGTTTGTCCTTGTGTTTGACGGGTACGTCTCAGCCTTGAGGACGAGGACGCCCGACGAGGTTGAGGCACTGATGCAGTCGTGCGGCGTTCGCACGGATGGCTGGAAGTTCAAAAGCGGCAGCGAAGCACATATGCCACCTTTCGGGTATGTGAACTGGATAGTGGCCGAAAAAGTTTCGTCCAGAGACTGGTGACATGACAGGAAGGAGGAAGAAGTCAGACCATAGCGCATACAAGCATGAGGCACGCAGCGATATAACACAGTGCTTCGGTCTTATACAAGCAAGAATTTTGAATGCTGCCCAGGAGCTTGATTGTATTCGAAAATAGGAGGCCAAGCAGGCGAACATAGCAATCGCGACGTGTTGTGACTCGCACCTAACGCCGTACATGCCTGCGAGTCGCAACACGCATTTAGCCGTTGACGAATCTGCCGTGGATGAACAAACCATGAAAGTTGCCCATTTCAAATCCATTTCAGCCCGTCAACCGTCCATCATACCAGACAAATCTGTTAGAACCACACCCAGGAGAGGGCATCACAAAAGGAGCGGCTTGGTTTTAACGTCCAATAAATTGCTTCAAGTTTTACTTTCATTCTTAATCTATCAGATGAAGCCCAGAACAGATTCGACTCCTGTTTTTTTCCAGCGAAAAAACCCCAGACTGCCGCGGGTTCCACACGACATGATGTATCATGTCGGACCATGTCAACGACACTTCCCAATCTCCCAAACAAGACCCGACCGAAGAGAGGATGTAAAGATATAAAAAACCACAAAAAGGAATTCATAAATCCATAAACAACGACGCTCTGTGCACAATACAACAACAGCTTGCGCTTGGTTTGACTTTAAACGACGGGACCGGCCTTGACGACCTCTTCGGTCGCCTCGCTAGCGTACTTCTGGAAGTTCTCGTTGAAAAGAGTGCCGAGCTTCTTGACTTCGGTCTCGAAGCTGTCATTGCCGGCGGTCCAGGCGGCCTTGGGGTTGAGCAGCTCGTCGGGAACGCCGGGGCAGGTCTTGGGGACCTGTAGGTTGAAGACTTCGTAGTTCTCGTACTCGACCTTGGCCAACTCGCCGGAGTGGATGGCGTCGAGAATGGCGCGGGTGTACTTCAGGGGGCAGCGCTTGCCTCCGTGGGCGGCGCCGGCGCCGACCCAGCCCGTGTTAAGGAGCCAGGCGTTGGCGTTGTGGTGCTCGATCTTGTCGGCGAGCATCTTGGCGTAGCGCATGGGGTGCAGAGCGAGGAAGGGCTGGGCGAAGCATGAGGAGAAGGTAGCTTGGGGCTCGGTGACGCCGTCCTCGGTGCCAGCCATCTTGGAGGTATAGCCCGAGATGAAGTGGAACATGGTCTGCGAACGATCAAGCTTGGAGATGGGGGGCAGGACACCACGGGCGTCGCAGGTGAGGAGGATGATGTTGGTAGGGTGCGAGTCGGAACGGCAGGGGATCTTGGCGTTGCTGATGTACTCGATCGGGTAGGCGCAACGGGTGTTTTCCGTAAGGGTGGAGTCGTCGTAGTCGACAATGCGGGTCTCGGGGTCAAAAACAACATTCTCGAGCACGGAGCCGAAGCGGATAGCGCCGTAGATATCGGGCTCCTTCTCGGCAGAGAGACCGATGGTCTTTGCGTAGCAGCCGCCCTCGATGTTGAAGACGCCGCGGTCACTCCAGCAGTGCTCATCGTCACCGATCAGGGCACGCTGGGGGTCGGCAGACAAGGTGGTCTTGCCGGTACCGGACAGACCGAAGAATAGAGTGACGTCGCCGTTCTTGCCCTCATTGGCGGAGGAGTGCAGGGTAAGGACGTTGTGCTTGATAGGCATCTCGTAGAAGAGGACGGTGAAGACACCCTTCTTCATCTCACCGGCATACTCTGTACCGAGGATGACCATCTCCTTCTCGGCGAAGTTGATGGCGACCGAGGTGCCCGAGGTCATGCCCTCGGTGTATCTGTTGGCGGGGAACGAGCCGGCATTGTAGATGGTGTAATCGGGGTGGAAGTGCTCGAGCTCCTCGCGGGGAGGGCGGATGAGCATGTTCCTCATGAACAAGGCATGGTAGGCGCGAGCGCAGATGACACGAACGCGAATGCGGTACTTCTCATCCCAGCCAGCATAACCGTCAACGACGTAGATGCGATTTCTCGTGTTGAGGTAGTCGATGGCACGCTCGCGGTTGATCTTCCAGACCTAGAGAGTCTCACATGTCAGCGAATGCCTGATGAGTGGTCGAAGCCAGGTGCAGAAGCGGATCCGGGCGCCGGAAAAAACAGGAATGCGGAGGTAGCCAAGCATTGCGGGGGCGACAGGGGCGAGTAAAGAGGTTTAGCTCGACTCGCACCAAATAATGCGGGGCCGACAGTCCCTCTTTTCTCGGGTCAGGAAAGCAAAGGGGAAGGGAAGGGATGCGGTGGAGGGGCTGCAGGAATGACGACATTTCTGCCAAGTTGCAAAGCGCGCCAAGCAAGGAAACACTGGGTGAAAGAATCTCGACGAGGCCCTCTCTCCACACGTGCCAATCGCCATCAACTCTCGCTATTCTGCCGGGAGGATCAAGGGGAGTGGGAACGTTGCACAGAGCGTCGCAGTGCCAATCTGAAACATGACGCATTCGTCGACTGCAAAGTCCTCGACAGGTTTGAGTTTTCTCTTGTCGTGCCAACTCAGATTTAGACCAAGCTGACAAGACGAGAAAACCAAGACAGCTCGAGCGACTGTGTCGACGAAATGGTCGTGTGACAGAGGGGGTGTGCTCACGCTCAGCTCGTGCCTGTGTTTGTGTGTCTGGGGAATGCGGCTTCTGCTGGCTGGGCTGGGCTGGGCTGACGAGACACAAAGAGCCGACGGCAAGCGTGCCGACTCGGGTTGTACCATGACTCGATTCGGGGGCTTGGTGTGGTTTCTCTTACCTCGGGTGACATGGGCTTGTTGACGGGACCCCACCTGCAAAATACAAAGGTTAGCAAATGGTTACACATTCAAAGGTCAGCGGCCAGCCCCATTCAGCGGCGCATGCACCAAGACTAAGTGTGTCACGCGTGGGCTCTGTGACAGAATCAGAGAGGGAGACTGAAACTCACCAGATGTCATTCTTGGAGCTGTCCTCCTCGACAATTCGCTTGTCGAGAGGGGAGCGACCCGTCTTCTTTCCAGAGTAGGCAGTCAAGGCACCGCTTGATGTGATGGCGGAACCGGTCTCGTAGACGAGGGCATCTTCGTAGAGAGCGGGGACGGAGGCGTTGGGAATCTGGACACACAGTTAGACGAGTATCCCCCATAAGGCCTTCGATGCCTGCAGTGTCTACGTACAATGGCAACTCGGTCGTAGTCAATGTGTGCGGTCTCATGCAGTTCCTCCTCTGTTTTCAATGGTTAGGTACGTTCGTAGCGCTCGAACCTTCACCGTCGCAAAGGATCTGCTCGTGAAAGGGGAGGCTGGCCATACCGAGCTCGGTATGCTCATGGTGAGGACTGTAGGTGGAATGTTAGCCCCGTGTCCTCTCAATTCAAGCCCAAAAGCCCAAAAACATAGGCTTGAGAGGAATCAACGTACGCAACACCACTGGGGTGGAGAGGGGTCTTGTTGACGTTGCTAGCGATCACTGTGACGGCGGCCATGTTAGCTACTGATTGTCATTTCCGTGCCGGGCGAACATTGGTGGCTGTGTCGGGGTTTTATATAATGGGAATGGGAGGTCAAAACGGCAAGTTCGCGTCAAAGTGTGAGATGCTGGGCTGAGGGACGGAATATGACTAAGTGAGTAGAGGATAGGGAAGGAGAGTACGAACTCTTGCGTAAATCTGCCTGGGTTCCTTCGTGGAGAATCTGCGACTTGGGGCCTTTTACTGCTGGATCAGTGTAGGGAGAAGAAGTTCTTTGGACGGGATCCTTCATGGTTATAAAGAATTGAGAAGACGCCGGTCTGTTGATTGGAGATCGGGTGAAGATGGCTTGGTTCAAGGCTTGGACGGGCTTGTGGTTCTCGTCCGGATTCGGGGATTGCAAAGGAATCGTATCCACCTTCTTGATGGAGTGCGGGCACTATGGAGCAAAGAGAAAGAAGGGAGGAAACGGAGTGAGAGTACAAGGTGTAGACTGGGCTGCTTCTTGGCTTGGTCTGAGCCGGGACCGAGGATAGAAGGGCCAGAACGGGGTCTCCCACTTATAAGAACGCGCACCGCGTGTGGAGTCGCGGGGGCGAGGGCAGCGATGTAACTGGACGGGTTGCTGTTGCTGCACGCTTCACGATATTATCTCGGGTTCGGAGGAGGGGTGTAGATCCTTGTTGCGGGTTCGGGATAGAGGAGGCAGATGGACAGAATCGGGAAGACTCGAACTTGTTGCTTGTCACTTTTGACCCTCTGGGCTTGGGGCGGATACCAATGCAGTACGTACACTGCGTCAGTGAAAAAGTGTGGAGGGGCACACAGAAATGGGGGGAGGGGTAGGTATCTAGATGGGCGTGTGGGCAGTGCAGGGGAAATAGAAGAAGTCACAAAAAACCAAAACAACCAGAAAGGGAAATAAAGTAAGAAAATAGAAAGTGCAGAGCGTTCTGGGATTGCCTCATCGTCCCAAGATAACGAGGGCCCGACCCTGTCTGTGGCTGGTTTTCGGGTTATGATATCGCGGGGCCAGGTGGTCGAAAACGAGAAAGGAGACGGGTTGATTGGGGGTAACTGCCATGTGAGTGGGAACTGGGGACCGGTTGCCTGATACTCCTCTATCTGATGGAGGCATACGGATACTCTCAGTACTCAGATTCTCTATCTGCATCCACCCCCTCTCTTCCAAGGCGGCCTCACCACCATCTGCAGGCCTGCTCCGTCTGCCTTCATTACGTCGGCTTGGTTCTCCCGAATCCTGGCTAACTTACCTCATCTTTTGTTTCCGTCGCGACTTGAAGCCGCCCACCCACCTTCCCCGCACGTAACATACTACGTACAACTTTGTGCACGCACTCTCTTTCACATTTTTGCCAGATTCTTGCGGGACTCCAGTTACAGATTGCCCATCGTGATTAGACAATACTTTGGGCGCCCCGTTTGGCGAAGGTACTTGCAGGTACTTAGGTTCCGGAGGAGAAAGAAGAGTTCGGGCGGCCTCCGGGGCGTTCTTTTGTCATTGAGCTTCCCGAGTTTCGGGAAAGGACGAATCCCAAAATGGGCAATCAATGTACGCGCAGCAGAAATGCTACCGTTCCACCAGCACCTACTGCGTCACCCTAGGCGACGGTTTGGTCGTGTCGTAACCCGTAAGCTCGCCATTAGCCCGTCTTGCACATGCAGCTGAACTGATAAACCCGTGAAGGTGGATTGTCCGGATGATTGTTCAATTCTTTTCTCCTCCTCAGGCCTGCTCCCCCAAGGCCAAATCCGCCACGATCGAAGTTACGAAACTCACACAGACTCAGCACCCAACAGACTTTTCCCCTTGTTGCTTTGTTTGACTCGCGGCCGAGTTAGCCTCAAACCACACTCTGCTCAGGTTAGAGCATCTGGACGAACAAAAGAATCGAGGCCGAAATATCAAGTGCCCGTTCCGTGCCGTACCTGACCGGAGACGACGAGACAACGCACATTTCTGCTGCCCCTCGTCCTGGGTAAGGTGGGTAAGAAGCATGTAGACTCACCCCCGCGTCTGGTTATTATGTATCACCGCAGTGCCTTGCCTTGCCTTGCCTTGCCTTGCATTATGTGTGCTGTATCCGTATATACGATGTATGAGGGATGGTGGTGAAGTAGTTGTGGCTAGTTTACACACCCTCAGCCCCCCCCCCGCCCTCGATCCATTCCCATCCCACTTCAGCCCAACCCCAAGCCCGGAAGCAAGCCAAGACTTCAATATAGCACATCTCTTGACAAGGAGCAAGTGTGTGAGTTCCTTTCGGTCTGATCTCTTGGACTGCAATGCTGCAAATGCTGCCGCGCGCTGTTCCCGCTACAAGTTTGCTGCCGATCCGCTCTATCAGCGTGTCACCCTGCCCTTTCCTTTTGGCAATCTTGGGTTTCGTCCGGTCAGACACTTACAACTGGAGGGGACCAGCGCTTCCAACAAAAGTCTAACCTGCGGGCTTCTGCGCCCCTGTGTTGGCTCTTTGAACTCTCTCTGTGTTTTGTTGTAAGGCCAGATAGCGTTCCCTTATTCCTTTTCGCTGTCCTACTTTCGGCTCTTTTGAGCGGCAAACAACAACCTCATAGCAATTGGTCGGCGCAGGAAGAACAGCCTGAAACGGCGTCTACGATAATGTTTAGGAACAAGGTCCAGAGTTGATGCTGGCTTTCTCACCGTCGTCGTGAACCCGGCCCCGCCAACGCATCGCGGCAATGCAATGCGAGAAAACGAAATACCATGCGCTCCCCAGCCTGTTACACGCACCCCTTTTTTACTAAAAAGCCCAGTTCTTCATCGGGCTTTCACGGGATGGAAAGGTACACGGAAAGCCAACTAAAACGACCGGAGCTGTGCTTAGGTACTACTCTGTACTAAGTAGCTGCAAAAGACTTCGCAGGGGCCCTTGACAATCTTGCAGGAGAGATGACGTTCGGCTGCTGGATCGAAGAGAGGGAGGACAGATCCATTTGTATGTAGGTACCTCCCTTATCCATGCCTGGACAGTTAGGTATCTACGAGTAGGTACTAAGGTACCTTACCTCCAGACCTAGGTACCCGGGGGTGTTTCTGTGCCCCGCTACGAGTCCTCCCAAGTGGCCGAGCGGCTCCATATTCTACACTAGCGCAGGCTACCCCGCGCCCCATCGTCCTCCGTCCAATCGGCGCTGCTAGCCGTGCAAGGAGGCTCGCCCCCAACTTCGTGTTCCGATATTTTCCGTGGCACACAATCCCAACTTCCTTCTACCAGTTCGATTGTATCATCGCTGAGAGACGGCGGAATTTTTCAATAGCCAATACAATTAATGTCCAGGTCGTACACCTACACGCCCGCGCACTCGATGTGAGGACAGGGGCTTCGGAGCCCACTTCGGCTGAACAATGATCCATTATCGCGCTAATTGCTACCAGCTCAAGCCGGCCCGGGTAGGGGGGTAAAGGTAAGGTTTTTTTCCTGAGTAGATTTACGAGAAGGACATGCCTGCGTTCCTCCCGTCGCTTTGACGATGATTGCCATTACGTACTCTGTACACGACCCTGGTCTCGGAAGCACATACATGTGACTGCCACAAAACCTCAAAAAATCAATCGAGAGTCACCGACTCGCTCAGCTTGCGCAGGCGCAGGCTGTCATGGGATCAGTATGTCACTTGACCGGGCACATTCATATTCACCACGTTTTCCGGGGTGAATATCGAGGATACCAGATTGCAGCGCCTTGTGGACTGGCCTGGCCTAGCCAGAAACACAAAGAGGCACAACGGTTGACGTACTGCCCCCAACCCCCGACAACGATTTGAGCGTCTCGGGATAGCCGTGGTATTACACACATTGAGACACTGCGAACGAAAAGGAGCCATTTGGTACGAACGTGAACTGGGACGCCTCCGTTAGGCCGGGTTCCCCTCGGCTCGGCTCCACTGCACCCGATGCCGTGGCCCGTCATACCTGTATCTCGGCTCCACACAGCTTGGCTACCTTGGAAGGTTAGCCGGTACCTAGGCTTTCGTACCTTTGCAGGTTCGGAACGAATGAACTTGACTTGACAGGCCCCTCTTGCTAGCTCACGCGAGAACATCCCGGAACATCCGCCTGCGCTGGGGACACCCTTATCGCCCGCTCAGCTTTCATCGCTGCTTCCCCGAGAACGCCCTTATGATCGGGATATCTCGGAAGGCCCAACGTATCCAGGCAGTCACCTCGCAATCCGACAATCCTGATTGCTGCCGTCTCAACCCGCTCACACACTTGCAGGGTCAAAACGTGAAGCCATCGTCATGCGCATGTCTTGTAGGGTTTGAGATTGATTTTTGGGTTTAGATCCATCTTCCTATCCTCCTGCGAAATGCTCCAGCGGTCGGTCCTGTCATGCCGAGTCTGTCGTGTCGTGGCTCGTCCGTGTCACGGCGTTGATGCCTTCACCCCACGACGTCGCCCTCACCCTCACCCTCGCCCTGACCCCTTTTTACACCATTCAAGCCCATATTTATGCATACTGGCAGCGGTCCAGAACATATTCGTTCTTGCCCGTTACTGCTGCGGCGCAAATGCTTCTCTGCCGATTGCCATCTCAAAGACACTCATCTTGATCCTCCCGTCCTGAGTCGGCTCTTTGGTTTCGCGTTATCTGATTTCGATTAAGAGGTTTCATCAGTGATCAGCTTCGTGATCTTGCCAATGGCAATGGTTTGTCCCTATTCCCATTTGTTAGCCGTCAGGTAAGTAATAGTGGGCCCGCCGCAGCGAAACGAACCTGGTCTCTGAGGGTGAAGCGACCCATTTGCGGGTAGTCCTCGAACTTCTCAATGCACACCGAGCCGGCACCACCAATGACTTGCAGCCGAGCGATAATGCTGTCTCCCTTCTTTGCGTGAGAAGGTGGCAGCTTGCTCTTGCGGTTGGTGCCCTTTTGCAGCTTGTGCAGCAAAGCGGCGAAGGTCACTTCTTCAATGGCGGCGTGGACGTGTAGCACGCAGTTGAACCCTGCCGACAAAATGCTCTTCAGCTCCAGGATGCGGATCTGCGCCTCAAAAGTCTGCACGTTGTGCACCAAGCGCTTGGGCGAGCACAAGACGAAGCCTGGCATAATGTCTTCCTCCTCGATGCCTCTGAGACGGATGCGAACCTGGTCGCCGCACTGGGCAACCTGCACCTCCTCTTCAGTCTCGCCGTAGATGGCCGAGGCATCCACGCTCTGCTTGTTGGGCATCATGACGAGGGACATGCCCTTCTTGATTACACCCGCCTCGATCTTGCCCTCAATCATGGTACCCATGTCGCGGTACTTGCCTGAGACGGCCATCATGAAAGGCGCGTTGACCTTGCGCTCCAGAGCCTTCATACCGTCAAGGTACTCAAGCAATGAGGGGCCATCGTACCAGTCGGCCGTACCCTTTGGAATCCTCTCCTTGATGTTGATCGATTGCTGGGCGGCGACGGGGATGAAAAAGACGTCTGTCTTCAGGTTGTAGCCGGTGCCCTTGAGGAATTGGGACAGCTTGGACGTGCACTCCTGGTATCGCTCGTGCGACCACTCGACAGTGGCGTCGTCCATCTTGTTGATGGCAACAATCAGCTTGTTGACACCCTGGGTCTTGGCTAGCATGGCGTGCTCTCTGGTCTGGCCACCACGCTCGAAGCCGGTCTCGTACTCACCCCTACGGGCGGAAATGACCAAGATGCCAACGTCAGCCTGCGAGGCACCACCAATCATGTTGGGCACGTAGGTCTTGTGGCCCGGTGCGTCGAGAATACTGTATCGTCGCACCTCGGTCTCAAAGTAGCCTCTGCCGACCTCGATCGTCTTACCCTGGGATCTTTCCTCCTTGTTCAAGTCCATGACCCAGGAGAGGTACCAAGACGGGTTACCGAGTTCCCTGGCTTCCTTTTTGTACTTTTCCATTGTCCGCTCGTCAACCATTCCTGTGTTGTAGAGAATGGAACCGCCCAAGGTGGATTTTCCTGCGTCGACGTGGCCGATAAAGATAATGTTGACGTGCTCCTTTCCGTAGATCTCCTTGAGGGTCGCCTCATCAACGTCGGCAGTCTGCTCCTTCTGGACGGCATCGACGTCTCTCACGGCGGCCTTCTTGTCACCCGCGGAGGGACTCGAGCGGCCGGATGAGGGAGATGGGGAGGTCTTGCCAGACTTAGTGGTAGAAGCTCCCGTTTTCTCGATCGCCTTGGTCGCCGTAGCCTTGGATCCAGCTTCGGCGCCAGCAGCCCCCTTTGTAGGCTCCTCCTTCTTCTCATCTTTCTTAGGCGGAACAGTGCCACCGATGGATAGGACCTTGGCTTTGGGCTTGGGGGCATCGCCGCCGATGCTCAAGACCTTGGCACCGCCCTCCTTCTTTACTGTAGGCTGAGACTGAGGCGCGGGCGCATCGGAGCCGGATGCCGGGGCATCAACAGGGCGCTTGGCGATGGTAGGGGCGGGCTTAGGCTGATTTGGTTGTTGTTGCTGTTGTTGCTGCTGCTGCTGGCCGTACTGGGGGTAGCCCTGGCCTAAAGGCGATTCCTGTTAGCGAGGGTTGCGATGGAAAGAGCCACGTCCTATGTCGAACATACCGTAGGCTTGCTGATAGCCCTGCTGGCCGTAGCCACCATAGTTGCCCTGTCCATATTGGTTGAAGGCTTGTTGGCCCTGACCACCATACTGGGGGAAGCCACCGGCACCAGCGGCACCACCGTAGCCCTGGTTGTAGTACTGCTGGTATTGGGGAGCGTAACCGCCGTATTGCTGACCGGGCTGAAATGCCTGAACTCCAGGGGTGAAGGAGGACGCTCCAGGACGGAAGGCGCCAGCCTGGGGGTTCTGCTGCTGGTTGAGGTTGAGCTGTTGCTGGGCCTGGCGCGACAGGTTATCGCCCTGGGCCGAAGGGTCGTCTTCCCACGAGTTGAGGTTCGACATTGTGATGGACTGCGGCGGCGGGCCAGGTACAACGGGCTGTCGAGAAGTGAAGCAAGGTAGGTAAGTGGTGAAGAGCGGAAGCGGGATCGGGGGGAGAGAATGCGGTCAGAGCTGGAAGTGGGATGGCACGTTAACGAGATGCGCCCAGGAAATAGAGAGGGGCTGGAGGGTTTATTTTTCCCGCGGCGGCAACCCAAGCAGGACGTGGAACAGCGAGAGGCGAATGGGAAAAAGGATGTGCAACAATGGGAAGCAGGTGACTCGAGTTGGGCTCTCCGTGACTCACCTCTTAGGCTGATGCCTGCCACCGAATTGCTGGTAGTTAAAGTTTCTTCTTCTTTTGGACAGTCAGTCAGGTTGCCAGGTTTTTACGAAGCGTTCTGCGGCCTTGTTGATTTTTTTCAATGATATAACGCAGCGGCTCAGGTCATGCCAGCCAGCAGCGTCGAGACCCGACAAACGTTTTGAAGTGCGTGCCCCACTGCTCAGCGGGGTTGTTCGCTATGTACCCTCGACGCTGACATCGCACTGTCGCACTGTCCACACGAGTGAGCCTGGCCAATTGAGGGGTAATTTTGCGTGCCCAAATTGAGAGAGCGATTGGCAGGTTTGGCAGGTGTGCGTGAGAAGCGCGGGACTGAGCTGGCTACCCCTTTCGCACTGTGGCCTATGGACCCTCCCTTCCTCCCCTCCACCCAAGTCGGGCACCATCGACTACCTCCCACATAGTACCTTACCTAAGGTAGGGAGGCTCCCACTCCGGTATTGCAATTTGTAGTGGAGGACGGCGAGCGGCTTCTATGCCTTGCTAGGCCCAACGATCCCGTCACCGTCTGGGTTCACCTCTGGCAACCTGCCTGAGGTATCCCGGTCAAAAGACAGCCCCATCAGAGCCAGCTGCAAGGGTAGCCAGGAAGGGCCTCATCTTTTGTCTACTCTTCTCCTCGAGATACGAGCACGCAAACGGCCTCGCCTCTTTGCTGGCGAAGAACTCTACGCACGGTAGACGTTCATCAATACCAGAATGAGGACTGAACAACCATGGATGCCTTACTTGCTAGACTGGGAGCCCAGGCAATGAATATGGCCATTAGGTCTGGCATTGCCTTGACCTCGACCTATGCCTTTTCTCAATGTTCGCGCCTCATGAAGACTGTCGATGACAGGGCTGTGCGGTCGGATATAAAACGGCTCCAGAAGAGGCTGGATAGCAAGATCAAGGTAAGATGCCATTTCCTTGGCACCTTCAATTTCCCGCACTAACTCAACTTGCAGATCGTATCTCCTGCGATAGATCTTATAGAGTTCAAGTACATATACCATCCCGTCGACACGGACTGGTATCGTTTGCTAACCGCTACTTAGGTCCGGCAGAGGCAATGCCTTCTTGGAATCGGCTTTGCCTTTGGCCAAGAGCCTTCGGCGGAACATAGTGGCTCTCGGACGCCGCGTGGAGCAGGCAGCCCAGGCGGGCGAGGCATGCCACGAGTCGCCGCGCAGTCTTGATTTTGAAGGGTACCTTGAGGAGCTGGGGGCAATCATCAAAGATATGAAAGACCTCTTAGCCCAGCTGGACAACGACATTCCCCTTTTGCACATGGCCATATCCGCATCAGGGGAGAGCCTAAGTTCTGCCATGTCTCCAAGCGTATCGCCGTCACGGTTTTTGCAAGCGGGTACCTTCCTTACATACGGGGATAGCCAATTTGCTGTAGATCCTTCTCGCCCAGTGCAGATTGGTCCCGTCTTCACATTGTCGGTCTACATGCTGTTCCTCGGCCACGCCTCAACGACCACCGCTACGCAAACCGGTCATCAAGGACGACATCCTCAAACCCAGCATACGTCGCCAAAGAGTCCTGTAGGGAAGGCACCGGCGTCGTACGGTCTTGAAGAGGGGGAGCGCAAACCCTTGTGGCAGGAAGTCATTCATAAAGCCAGGGTGCGCTTATGTCGCACCCCGTTAGATCACGTGTTCGATCCCAACAAGGGGTTTCGACCGTCGGGAACTGGACCCAGCAGCTTCACCGAGTCCCAGTTCTACAAGTCGACAGCTCATGGTGTGGGCCCGCGCAACGACTACGCCTATCACCTCGAAATCATTGAGGATTTGGACGATGGTCGTGCTCATGACGACTTGGATGCCGAGGCTGGCCCATATGACGATATCAGACGTGCGGGCATCCGCGAGTCTATTCCAGTTCATCAGATATCCAAGATGTTCTACGCCGACACTGGCCGAATCCTCAACATTGGCGATGGAGGAACAGACAACAACCCCGTCCTATTGCTAAAACGAGACCTTCTTGCGAAGCCGCCATTGAAGGTCCAAGAAGATATGATGGACTGCAACGAAGAAGCAGAGTCGGTCGCGACTTCTGAGCCCGGAAACGATGACGTGCTAGACGAGCAGGAAGATATTGACCGACAACTCCGGGACGAGAGTACGGCACTGGACATTCTGGAGGAAATGCCTAAACTGCCAACAAAGTCATCCCGCAGGAGCTTTCCCGGCCACTTGGACCCCGAATGGGTTGCCGTGGAGGTTTTCGAAGACGATGGCGATTCAGAGAGCAGTGAGACTGAAGACGAAGATCTTGGAGAGGAGGTGCATAGGTTGCCCGTGAGCCCAGCGCCATTGTCAGCAAATGCGTCTCCTAGAACAGACCCCCGTCGTCCAAGAACATCCTTAGATACAAGACTCATGACACAGATTCGGGATCTGTCGCTGCAGTCCTCTCCCTCCGCCAGAGGTACAGGGGCGGCCGCGTCAATGCAGTCGTTCTCTCAGCAAGTGGCGAATCACTCTAAGGATAACACGGAATCGTTTGTTGCGAGATCGCCGTTTGGCGCCGTCGTCACATCTCTTTCCCTCATGGAAATGTTGATCAGACTGACAAGTCTACAAGAGTTTCAGCAGGCGCCGCATCTGACTATGCATGACCATATACTGAACTTTTTCTTGGAGGAGTCATCAACAACAGGACTGACAGGAGAAGAGCGGTTGAGGGCGAGGACGGAAGCGAAGCAGCGTGTTGGTTTCGATCCATACACTGATACCCCATCTAGTTGATAGAATTCATAGACAAAAGACACGGGTGACCCTATAGTAATCGAACAAGTTGCGATGTGCGCCATTTAAAGTTGCTGACATGTACTCTAGCAAGCGTAAGGAGGCTCGGTCAAAGTGAGGACGGGGAATAAAGTGCGGAGGACCATTATGCACTGTATCCAGAGCTTAGGTAAGGCCAAAGGTTCATCTCAGTATCCGTACCGCCTTCCCCGTGGCTTCGAGCTAGTCGGTTGCCTGCCTGTTGCTGGGGAGAGTTATGTCATTGTTGAACGGTACAAACCAGCTTGCATTTCTCATTCACACGGCAGCACAACCCCCAAACTATCGCGACATTTACCACTTTGCTCATCTTGAGCTTTCCCACGATTCAGCCCTGAGTAGGACTGTTAAATCAACAAATTCCAAGTTTCCTGGCACTATATTAACCTCCCTCATAAGTGAGAGTGACTCTGACCAAGTTAGTACAGCCCACATTCGGCTTTTTTGTTATTTTTTTACCCACCTTCAACAAAGGTCAACACCCTCTAACCCCTCCAGCACAAGTTATTAGAAGACCAGGCGCCGACTTCGCGATCCCGCCAAAAAAGGGGGGAGGGAAAGAAAGAAAGAAAGAAAGAAAGAAAGAAAGAAAGAAAGAAAGAAAGAAAGAAAGGCAGAACAGACGACATCCTCCGACCAACGTCTCGAGTACCTCCAAGTCACTACACAAACAGCTATTGCTACCCGACAGCCCCTACGAAGACCTTTCATAGCGACATTTACACAGTCATGGTCAACCAACGGAGCCCCGTGAAGGGTCCGTTGCGCTCGATTAACCCGAATGAAGACTCGCAGTTCTCGGCGGGGCGCGAACTGCCAAAGACGGGTACCCCTACCAAGGAGCTTCATGGTGTCCCTCGTGGACCATCGCGGCCTGAAATCCGGGATTTGTCTTCCTTCGATCCCGATGCCCTCACGGCCAGATTTGACACACTGCATGTATCAACCACGCCGAACTACAAGCCACCTGCGGCGGTTCCAAACATGTCTGCGCGACGTAGTCAGCCGGCCAAGCAATCAACCAGCCCTGAGCTGGTAGAGATAACCCGGGACAACTTCAAGCAACCGCTTCGACCAGGCCCTAGGGACAGCGACACGAGCTCACAAGACAAATCAATACTGCCTTCCGATGCTCTGGAATCTTTCTTTTCGGACACCAAGCGTCACGGTCATTTTCACCCGTCCTCACACCAGCCGGTTTTCGGCCATCCGACCAAGATCGTGTCCTCTCTTAAGCAGAAGGCTACAGGTATCTTCAACGAACGAAGATCTCGGCCGGAGCACCACCGAGCTCAGAATGTGGCCGTGCCATCTGTCCCCTTATACCAAGACAAGAAACCGGACCCTCGCACTTTGTATAGCTCCATCGGCCCCGACGCCAACCCCTCCACATACAGACCTCCCGGCAAATTCGGAGAAGCCGACTTCTATACCGACCCGGAGAAAGCTTCTGCTGATCTGAAGGCTCTACTGGAAGGAGGAATGGAGTCAGACGACGAGGAAGCCCGCAATAGGGAAACCGTGGAGGCTGTTAACGACGGCAGTATGGAGGGTCTCAAAGTGAAGCTCTTACCACATCAAGTTGAAGGTGTTGAATGGATGCGAGGTCGTGAGCTCGGTCCGGTCAAGAGAGGCAAGGTTCCCAAGGGCGGTATATTGGCAGACGACATGGGTCTAGGCAAGACCCTCCAAACCATCTCCTTAATTCTCACCAACCAGAAGCCCGCCAAAGGTGAAAGGGGGTTCAAGAAGCATTTTGAGGGCGTCGAAAAGACAACACTAGTGGTTGCACCCCTAGCCTTGATCAGGCAATGGGAGTCTGAGATCAAGGAAAAGGTGGCCAAGACGCATGGGCTCAATGTCTGCGTTCACCATGGGCCCCAACGCACCAAACGGTTCAAGGACCTGGCCGCCTACGATGTAGTTGTCACCACATACCAAGTCTTAGTCTCTGAATGGGGACACTCGTCCGAAGACGAAAATGGCGTCAAAGCAGGATGCTTTGGTCTCCATTGGTGGCGAGTCGTACTCGACGAAGCACACACCATCAAGAATCGGAACGCAAAGTCGACCAAAGCATGCTACGCACTGCGATCTGAGTACCGGTGGTGTTTGTCAGGAACGCCGATGCAAAACAATCTGGAGGAGTTGCAATCCCTCATCAAGTTTCTGCGGATTAAGCCTTACGATGATCTCAAGGAGTGGAAGGAGCAGATCGAGAAGCCCCTGAAGAACGGCAAGGGACATGTTGCTATTCGCCGCCTTCACAGTCTCCTACGTTGCTTCATGAAGCGTCGCACCAAGGACATTCTCAAGGAGGAGGGAGCCCTGAACCCTGGCGGTAAGCCAACGAAGGAGGGAGAGAAGTCTAGTACAGGCTTCAAGGTCACCGAACGCAAGGTTGTTACTGTAGCTGCTACCTTTTCCCCCGCCGAGCGTCGCTTCTACGACAGACTGGAAACCCGGGCTGATGAGAGTATCGAGAGAATGCTCAAAGGGAAGGTCGACTACGCTAATGCCTTGGTTCTTCTTCTGCGCCTCAGGCAAGCTTGCAATCACCCAAAACTGCTTGAGGGTAAACTCGACAAGGATAAGGACGCGTTGTCCACAGACACATCCAGTAAAAACTCGTTAGCGGATGTCGACTCTCTCGCCGACATGTTCGGCGGGATGGGCCTTGTCACCAAGACGTGCGGTATCTGCGGACGCAACCTTCCCCAGGATGTCGCTGGCAACGACAGAGACACCTGCCAGGAGTGTTATGATGATCTGGCTTACTTCAAGAAGCATGAGACGCCAAAGAGGAAGAAGCTTAAGCACAAGAAAGACAGTGTCAAGCAGGTTGCCAAGAGGGCTGTGGCAGCCGAGGTTGAGGACGAGACCCCATACAAACCCAAAGCACGCAAGCCGAGAAACAGGAACATTGTTGTCGACAGTGACGACGAAGAAGCAGACGGCAGCTGGCTCGTACCCGAGAACCAGCGTGATCAACTGCGGTTGGGCGAGGCCGGTGGCGAAGAGGACGAGAACGCTGAAGGTGGTGGTGACTGGATCAGGCCCGACGACTCGCAGCACGATTCTGAGGACGAGGAAGACGGCAGCCAGCTTGACAGCTTCATTGCCAAAGACGATGACGCCAAGCATGAGAAGGACGTGGAAGGGAGCTACGCCTCGGATGACAGCCTGCTTTCGATAGCAGCGATAGCATCGCAAGTTAAGGAGAAACGGCTCAAGTCATCGCAGTCGTCTCGTACCGAATGTGAAACCGAAACCGAATCGGAAGGGGACACTGGCGTGGACGAGTCGGAGCTCTACTCTGATGACGACACGAACTACAACCCCAATGGCCAGGCATCTCAGATCTTAGCCTCTGCCAAGATCCGACAGATGATGCAGATCTTGCACAACGACGTTGAACAACACAAGTTCATAGTCTTCTCTCAGTTTACTTCCATGATGGATCTCATTGAGCCCTTCTTCCGCAAGGAGGGCTTCAAGTTCACTCGGTACGATGGCAGCATGAAAAACGACGAGCGCGAGGCCAGTCTACACCGTCTCCGTAACGACAATAACACGCGCATCTTGTTGTGCAGTCTCAAGTGCGGCAGCTTGGGGCTGAATTTGACGGCAGCCACTCGCGTCATCATCCTGGAGCCCTTCTGGAATCCTGTAAGTCCCCCAGGTTGTTCTCTTTGTGTCCGTCACGGCATCAGACTGACAGGACTCTAGTTCGTCGAAGAACAAGCCATCGACCGAGTCCATCGTCTTACTCAGACCGTCGATGTCATCGTGTACAAGCTCACTGTCGAGAAGACGGTCGAGGAGCGTATTCTCGCTCTGCAGGAGAAGAAGCGCCTGCTCGCCGAGACGGCTATCGAGGGCGGCATGAAGAAGGACGCTTTCAAGCTCGGCTTTAAGGAGATCATGGACCTGTTCCGACGCGACGCAGCCGGCGCGGCCCCCCGTGAAGATGAAAGCTACGTCGAGTCGTCTTCCCGCACCACTTCCGCCAGGCCCAGCAGGCAGGGCTCCCCCGAGACCAGCTTGCTAGTCGGCAAGGCTAAAAAGGCACCCAAGAAGACAGAACATGAGATGTTTGGTCGGAGATGGTGAATGAATGATAGCTTGCTACTGCGGGACACTCGAGTATTTGTTTTTGAGCAGATTGTTCGTTCAATGAGGCTTAGGAGGCAGCAGTCTTTAGGAGTTGCGATGTATGAGCACGCCGGTCTCAAACCCTTTAGCATGGGAAGAGAGCGACAGTTTCTCAAGATGAAGATGGGACACTGTGGCGTCATGGCCAACGGCGTTTTGTTTTATTTATGACACGAGTATGAAGAAACAGGGGCTTCCAGAAGCTATTTGCCTATTCGCCATAACAGACTGTTGCAACTGTCAGCATTCTGTATGCAAATGGCAGGCGACAATCAATCGGCGGTGATGACAATGCCTCATTCGTATCCCAATGACATAAAAAACATGGTACAAATTTCGGTATATTATATAAACTCCCCAATACCGGTTTCCTTCTTTCACGCAGTGAGCCCCCCGACCAACAAATCGAGTCTGTCTGCCTCTTCACATTGGGTATGAAGATCTTAAGAGTGCGCATCAAGCTAGCAACTACACAATACAAGACTGCAAGGGCTAACTAAAGCAAAGTCGAATGTGCTATATGTCTCCGAGGAAGGATGAGTGAACAAAAAAGTAAACGATCCCGCTAGCATCCGGAAAATGAGTGTTGTAATTAATCAATCAGATAACCTCCCTCCTAGCAAAGGTCCCCTTGGCCGTTTACCAAAGCCAGGACAGAACTTGAACTTGGCCCGTCGGCACCCAATGTTTCCTTCCCAGTGGGTTCCTGTTGGCCATGACGAAGACAAATCCTCAGTCGGGGGATGAGGTGTTCAGTCGCTCTCCGGTCATTACGTCGCCATCTAGTACACGCCGCTCTGTCGATAGTAGTCCGCCGCTGGCGGTGCACTCGGTCCGTCAGCGGAAGGGCCTGGAGGGACGTAAGCCCGATACTGCGGTTGCGACGGGCTCTGGCTAGGCAGGCCCTGTCGCGCGTCATACGAAGCGCCGCCCGGCTGCAGAGGAGGGGGCGTCAAGACTTCAGACCGTCCGGGACCAGATGTGGGCGGAGCTGGAGATGCCCCAGTTGGCACAGGGGGCGGCGCCTGAGTCGGGGCGTTGTTGTAGTTGTCTTGACTTTGAGTTCCCGGTGGCTGGTAGCTATGGTACTGCGGTTGATGGGGTAGTTGAGAGGGTTGTCCGGCTGGCGGTGCTGACGGTTGGAAAGAAGATGGCGCAGGCACGGTCGAGGTGCCTACGATAGGGCTGCTGGTGTTATACGAGTCATCTTGGGAGTAGACAGATGATGTGTACGTCGCAGCAGAGTTCGGGTTGTGGCTAGCAATGGGCGAGTCGTAGACCGAAGTCGCCAGCTCCTGGGCGCCGTAGGTGCTCTGAGGTCTCTGGTTTGGAGGCACAGTGTAGGCAGAATACGCATTGACTGGCGGTGTAGGCGACGTGTTGATCGGCGGCACCTGGGCTTTTCCGGTGGACGCATGTCGTTGGTCACGCGGGGGATACTGATGCGGCTGGTTGTGAGGCGGAACGCTTGCCGATGGGACCTCTGCACCAGCTACGTAAAACGGAGCAGGCGTGGACTGGGCGGGACGCTGGAAGTTCGGCGACGGTGTGGACTGAGGGTATTGTGGTTGGTCTATGTACAAAACTAGTTAAACCCGGTACACTTGACAAGGGCGATCAAGGTAATTCACCTTGGGGTGCAGGAGTGTAGTATCTTTGCTCCTGCGGAGGCTGCTGTTGCTGCTGAGGAGGACCCTGAGGAGGATAGCCTGCTCCTGGTCCGCCCGAGTATCCGCCAGGGCCCGGTCTCGTCGCGTATTGGTGGTAGTTAGGCTGAGGAGGGTGCGACATGGAGGATTCCAGCAAAGACTCATAGTCGCGGCGAGCCTTGATAAACTTTTCGTTCAACTGCGTGAAGTCGTCTGCATCTTTTTTAGTACAAGGCTCCGAGGAAGTGTGATTCATGGCAACCCACCCTTTTTCTGCGAGTACTTCTCAATGAGTTTGATTAACTTTGGTCTGATGGCTAGCGTCTGGTGGTAAAGCTTCTGCGTGGCCAGATTGTTAGTACGGTGCCGGTGAAGAACGTTGCGCGCCTCATCTTACCGAGATCTCTTCGTTATCCTCCTCTCTCGGCGCCGGGTTTGACGTGCTCAACAACGTGAGGAGCTTCTCGACGTTCTTGATCTCCGCAAACACCTCGGCCTCCATCTGGGCCTCGCGCGCCAACTCGTCCGGGGTCGGATCCGTGAGCTTCTCGACGTAGTTGAGGGGGAAGATGCCCGTCTTCCCCTTGAGCGAGCCACGCCACCAATCCTTGTAGACAGACTCGAGCACGGCAATAACATCGCCCTTTTTAAACTCCAGCTCGCCTGGTTCCGTGGGGACGAAGTCGTAAAGTGCTCGCACCCTCGATACTGTAGCAGCTGTCGTCCCTGCGGGCACGGGTGTTGAATGAACCTGGGGCTGGGCAGCTTGCGCCGACGAACCGAGGGCAGCCGGAGATGACGAGGCGGCAGCGTTGGACGCGGTAGGCGCCTTCTTCCTCTCCTCTTCTTGCAACGACAACTTCAACGCCATCTGCAGTTCATCGTCCTCTTTCTGACGATCCACCTCCGTCAGGCCCGTCTTTTGGGGCGCCGAGGGGGCCTGCAGGGTCGGGTTGCTCTGCTTGAGCCGGAAGTATGCGTCGTACATGATGCCGAGGTCGGGGTCCTTGTTGAACATGTCGGACCAGTCCTTCATGCGCTCGAGGATCTTGGCCTTGACCTGGTTATGGGTGTTGCGGTCGTTTGCGAGTTTCAACATGGCATCGGTGAAGGCCCGGCTGGAGAGCTCACGGTGCATGTTCTTACCGCAGTTCTGGCTGAGGGCGTTTGCGAGCTGTGCGAGGGAGGGCCATGAGGTCAGCGAGGGTTCGGTGCACTTGGCACGATGCCGGCGGCGGACGGGACGCATGGCAGGTAACCCAACTCACCTCGAGTGTGTAAAGCTGCACATTGGCGTTGCGGTGCGCCAGACGCTTGATCATGGCCTGGACAACCTCCTTGGGCCCATTCTGGTCGCTGCCTACGCGATCGCAGACCTCGATGATAGCTCCCCAGTCTTCCGAGGTCAAATTCTCGTCGGTGGCCTTGGCTGGATGACGCAAGACACACATGTTAGCAAGGCTCTCTCCGAACTCAGATAAAAGTGATGTATTGGGCTTCAGCCGACGTACCGACGCCCTCATCAAAGGGACCAGCTGCGGCAGCTCTGAACATGTTGGGCAGATGCTGCGAGCGGCTGCAGATGCTCTACGGTGACCGTTAGCCGGGGAAGTAGGCGAGTCTCGGTCGATCGCTTGGGTATATTGTGTCGACTCTTCGTTACTGTTGTGAGTCTTGGGTGGAGCTACAAGGTTGGGCAAGTCGACAAGAAATGGCAGTCGTGCGTGAATGCGAAGGTGTTGCCGCAACGAGTGGTGGGATGGGTGCGTGTGCGTGTGCGTGTGCGTGTATGGGAGGATGGAAGTGCTGGGACAGAGCGAAGGTGGTGGATGCAGCCCGGTCGGTCCTTGTACCTACGTAGTAGTAGGTATGTAAGCTAGGAAAACCGGTAGGTAGGTAAGTAGGTACCTGGGTAGATAGGCTGTACAGAGTACTGTATGCCTAAATAGGTAGGTAAACGAGAGGGAAGGTGCAGGAAAAGACCACTTGGGTTACCTACTCCAGTCATGGGTACGTAAGGCACGCCTGGCAAGGTCGAGTTGGATATCCATGAGGCAGCATGTATCCGCATTGAGGCAGTGAGTAGGTGACAGTGACGGCGATGGATACCTACCTATGAAGGTGGGGGGGGGGCGCACTCGACTCCCAGCAGGGGTAGGTAGGTACCTCCAGGCCCTAAGTACCTACCTAGCTTGATACCTACCTGTAAATACACCTCCACAGGGATGCCAGACGTTAGCTTGGCTGGATAAGCAGATATCTTTGCAGCTTAGGTAAACAGTGGGCCCCTGCCCGAGCTAACGTTCGGGATCCCTGTGGAGGTGTACCAAGATGATGAGGGGAGGGGGTGCTGGGGCTAGACGCCATAAGTTCCTTCCCACGCCTTCCAAGTGAAAGGACTGCTTTCTCCTCCACCTCCAACCCAGAACGCGCGCTTTGGAATCCGAGAGAGAAGACCCCCGTCGTCATCATCATCAACGCAACCCGCTAGGGCAGGGGGGCTGAGCCGTTTCGCCCACGAATTACGCGGACTTTCCCCCCAATCTCATTACGCACCGCCACACCTGTGGATTCCCCTCGCACTGAGGCATGCGTAACCAACTGCTTTGCAGCCCAACTTTGATTGCAACTCAAGTAGATAGCTTATTGTACCGTCGTATCAAAACTTTCTTCATCCATATGCTTCAATTTCTTGTCCACGTCTATATCTGGCGGCTCATTATGACATTCCCTACGCTTTGCTGTGTTCAAACCAAGCCCATTGCATTGGACTACAAAACATTGGCCCTCCTTCACATCGCACATTAACAAACACGTGCTCCGCTGTGTTAAACTACCCTTGTGCTGTGTACATGACAGTTCTTTATGCATTCTCTATCGTACCGTACCTTACCTAGCCATCGTGCCAGCCAGCCCCAAGCCTTCTTTGCAGGCAATAGTAAAAACAAAGCCCAGTCTTCTCATTCCCATGCCAATCCAACGCCGCAAACACATATCCCGCCAAACTTCCATGATGTATATTCTTGTGAATTGGGAAGCAAATCGATTCTTGGGGCAAGTTCTTCTTCTCCCCTCATAAGCTCTTGTGCTTCAAGTCATTGGGGGCTTCCGAACCAAATGCGCGTCTCATCAGCGTGGCCTCGTAATACCAGATGAGATAATAAATAATAAAAATGTATAACTCTTGGTCTTATCGGTCCCCTCAGCCATGGTGTTCGCAAAGACCATCATCGCATCCAACTCTTCGCTCACCAGCCTCGTCGGCTAATGCCACGAGGCTCAAAGTCGGTACGGCTTCCCGACCCCGACCCAACATTACCGCCGCCTCGTCCCTCCTCCAGACTTCTCCGCGACTGCGCGTCCATCTCTGACATGTCAAAGAGAAGTGGCTCCTCGTCCATCAGGTCATGTTCACCACGTCCATAACGGCCGCTGGAGCCAGTGAAACTGCCCCTTGATGACTGAGGCGGGGTCTGACCCCGTCCACCCGTCGTCGATGGCATGCCGGCATACCGGCGTCTGCCAAAGGGTGAACTGGAAGGGGCAACGGCCATCAGACCGCCGGGAGGCTTGGAGCCTTCCGATGAACCCTGTCTCATCATGTCCGCCGAGCCCGAGGATGGTACGTCCGACACGGGTTGCATCGATGTGCCAGACCGGCGAGCCGACGACTCGGCTTCAGCTTGTCTACCCAACAGCATACTAAGCGTAGGGGGCTCGCGGTCCTCCGCGCCCAGGCTGATGCTGCGATTTGCAGCAAAGGCGAGGTCGCCGTCGTCGTCGTCCACCATGGCGCGATTCTGTTGAGCCACCGAGCTGGATCGTCGGGGATGTGTGCCAATTCTGGGCGAGATGGGGATGTCAATAGCTGTGGTCCCGTCCTGGGTGATGGTGTCTTCCCTGGGGAGCTGCGTGTTTTCAGCACTGGGGTTGGTTCGCTCGCTCCGAGGTTGGCTTGTGTTGTAGTTGATGATGGAGTTTTCGCTTAGGCGAGAAGGCACGGCAGGCGTATGCGGGGTGTGAGGAGACAAAGGCTTGCCTGGCGAAGAGGACACTGACAAGGACGCTGGCGCAGCCATACTGGGGACGTTCGAGAGTTGTCGGCTGGATGAGCTCGATGAGGGCTGCATTTGCATCGACGAAGTCATGGAGTCGGTCAGGGCATTGTTCGATTCCTTCATGAGGTGGAACCTCGAAAGCTGAGCAACCGTCCGGTTCGTCGCTCCCTCACCCTTTTTGCCGGACTCAAAGCTCTTGAGCGTCTTCTTGCTGTCGAGAACCTTCAGGAAGTCGGAAATCTGGTCGTCGTCGGTTTGCAGGGATCCCGAACTGCCTCCTCCGCCCGCCTCGGCCAGGAGACCCGAACCAGGCTGAGCCACAGACGAGGAGGAAAGGCTCTGTCGTCCGCTGCTGCCATGTTCGTCATCGCCGGCCTTGCTGGCGCCACCAAACGATAGCCGTCCCTTGCGATGTGTGAAGCTGCTGCTGTAGCGGCTGGTGGAGGACGGCCGCGGCGAACCTACCACGGCTGCCTCGGCGGGCGGGGGACCGCCTCGGAGAGAAGCAGGCATCCCTGCTGTCAGAGATGTGCGGTTGCGAGGTTGCGTGAGGGCGTTAAGAGCCGCGGCGCGGGAGACGGGGGATGCGGGGGATTCGGAATCCAACGTCCGTGGAACGGGTGAACCAGACAGGGAACCGGCTTTGAAGGGTTGAAACGAGACGGACGGCCGGCGACCAGTGCTGCCGAAGCCCTTCATGGACGGTCTCGACGCGAGGCCGGCGACAGGCATGGAGCTCGGCGGGTTCGGTACGTTACCTGTTGGTACGGATGCCGGTGGCGAGCTTGTGTCGGAACCGGGGGGTCTCACGGCTTTAAGAGCAGATATAGGACTGGTACCCAAGGGGCCATCGCCATGAAAGGTTGAAAGACTGCCATATGTCTGGTGGATGTCCGACAAATTCCGGCTCCGTCTATGAGACGGAAGAGACCCTACCTCGGGGTCATTTCTTCGGGTGCCCTCCCGCCGCTGAGGCAGCGATGGTTTGAAGAAATTCTCGTCGACGCCCATGAATCGCGAACTCAGGAGCGCCTCCGAATCATCCACCCGGAAGTTGCATTCATTTCTGTACGTCACAGATGCATGGAAGCGGCCGACGGGCACCTCCAAATCGCCAAAAACGTAGTCGGTCACAACATCCGGCCGACCGTCGCACAACGGGTGCCTTAGCCGGTCGATGCCGCCGGTGTCTGGCTCGCCGGTTCGAATACGGCACCGGGGTTCCAAAGACGGGTGGACGCCTTTCGTCAAAGACGACTGAGAGAACTTCCATCCGGGGAGAATCCTTGTCGCAACAAAGAGTGACCGAAAGAAGACAATGCTCTTTTTGTAAATGGTCGGCAACGTTGCGCCAAAATCGTCCAGGTCTGTAGTGGATATTGTCTTCAACTCAATGCGCCACCTCTCCAGAACCACCTCCGTGTTCCTTTTTGAGGGCACTGGGCGCCCATCATCGCTCGAATCAGACGAGTTGAGAGCTTCCATCACGTCCCACCTCTTTCCATTTTCGTCGACAATGACCAAGCTCTGGCTCGGGGTCAGGCGGGACGTGTCGAGATACGTTTCAATGATGAGGGGTAAGGGCTTGTTCTCAAAGCTACCGCAGTTTCGCCAAATGCGAAGTTCCTCCTTGAAGTCGTCGAACTCTTCCGTCTCGATTTGAAACTATTGGCAGGCAGAAGATCAGTAGGAGAGCGCGAATGGCAGAGCAGAGGCGGCTAAGGCCAGCACTCACCCATTTATTCAGCTTCTTGTTGCCGGATCCACGAGTTGCGTATATGGGACCCAGTTTCATACGAGATTGTAGAACTAGCGACGCGGCCTTGGTATGAAAATTCTGGGTAGAGTTAGCCCACATGCTTGACTGAAGCGCGCCGCAAGTTCTCCCTCAACCTACCTGGATTATCTGATCCAGCTTTTTGACGGTATCGGCGGACACTGCGCCCGGAGGCGTCTCGGCAGTGGGCGAAGGTGCAACAGAGTCGCGACCAGAAGCTACGGAGCTAGCCCTATCACGAGCACCAAGGATGCCTTCCCTCGGGTTGTTCGTCCGGGCGGGATTCGTTTGAGGGGCGGAAGCGGGGGAGGAGACCCGTGGGGCGGGTCGAGCTTGTTGATGCATCGTGTCTCGGTATTGTAGCCAGTCCAAGGGACAAGAGGACAGACGTCGAGGCCCTGTTATCGTAGGTGCCGCGGCGAGTGGGATGGAGTTGCGGTGCGGTGCAGGCTCGCAGAAGAAGAGGAGGGTCTAGGCAGGATGCGGGAGGGGATTCGCGGTGTCAAAGTCGGGGTGGCACCGAACCTGCTCATCCATCCTTCATGGCAACAAGAATGGGTGACCCAATACGTCGATGTCTCTCGATTCAGAAGCGTTTGGCCGCGGAGGGTGGCTCGGTGTGACGGAGGGAGAGTGAGGCTCGATACGGCGCAAAGGCAAGCAGCGGGGACTCTTTGTGGAAATGGGCACGGCGAGGCAGGTAATGGCGGGCAGGGCAGCGTCAACGTGGAGACGATG
>NWBT01000050.1:5958312-6004010 GCA_003386485.1 Colletotrichum lentis
GGGGAACGGAGCTTCGATGGCGATGGCGCACAAGCAGGCCAAGGACGTTGCGTTTGGTTAGCAGGCAGAGATGCAGGGCTGCAGTGCAAAAAATAAAAAAATAAAAATGGAGGAGCTAGGCGGTGGCTTCGACCATGGCTTTTGGTTGCCTCGGATGGGTGTAGTCTAGAGAAAGGGACCTCTTGCTCAAGCCCAACAACAATAGTCAAGACAGGTCGCTCCGGGATACGCGACTGGTTGCGGGATTCGGGTAAAAAATTGAAAGAACTGAGGGAGTTAGATATACAGAGTATGGCGTCTTGTGGCAGTCGAGTCGGAGGTTATCGGCGTTGTTGTCATCCGCTCTTAACTCGTGATGGTTGACAAGTACCCTTCCGTCATCGAGTCACCTGCGTCGGGGGCAAGTGTGTTTTGGGGGAGTAACAGGCGGTGTATATCTTGTGTTGACGTTCGCGGGCAGTAGGGGAAACCCAGGGGGATGGGCGTAGCCTAAAGATGGCGCAGAGGTAGAAAAGATCAGACGGTACACGCTGACTCGAAAAGAGAAAAAAGCGAGAAAGAGAACGATACAGCAGCAAAAACCAGAGAAAATGGACAGCAAGTGGAGGAGAAGAGGAAGAGGAGGGCAGGGATTTGGGGGGAGGGGGGCTACTGTATGTCGATAAGACGCAATGGTCCAACGGAAGCGAGGAACAGGAAACAGGCGAAACAGAGGGATTGTTGTCTGAGGAATTTGCCGTGTGACACGTATAGTAGAAGGAGGATGAGATGAGATGGGGGAACGGAGAGCCAGAGAAAGAGAGTGAGAGAGGGATAGGCAGACAGACGTCAGGCGAGATAGGTAGACAGAAGCAAGACTGAGCAGGACGAGACCAGGAGGCAGCGGATGACATGGATGTAATGAGTGTACTGCAGCCGGTCCACTGGTCCCAGTGTGGTTGGGTTGTATGGGTAGGAGCAGCAGCAGCAACGAGACAATCAATGACAGTGACGGGACTGGGACTGGGACTGGGTCTGGGTCTGGGTCTGGGTCCTGCAGCGAGCGGCAGCGCATCCGCAACCGCACCGCCCCGGTACCCCTAACAAGCGTCCGCAAGTTGAGCTGTGGGCATGGGGGTGGGGAGGGGAGGGTTGGGATGGGACGGGATGGGGAAGTGCAAGGGTTATCGATTGGCGTGTCTCTGTCTTCTGATTCTCTGGCTGTTGTCGAGATAGGCACCATAGGTAGGGAGAGAGGCAGGTAGGTAGAAAGGTTGCGAGTTCCTCAGGCACCAGACATCATAGACACAAACACTGGTCACTCACTGGCTGCAGGCAGGAAACCGCCTGGTTCCTCAACGTTACCCGCAAAAGTATCGACCAAGTACCGTGCTCTACATTGTAGACCCGTGGACCGTTCGTTATGCATGCACACACACACACACACACACACACACACACAGGCTCAACTCGTTCTTCCACTTTGTCAAGACTCAAGAGGCTTGGCGTAGCTGCGAGGCACAAATAAGTGACGAAAGAGGTACTATTGCCTAGGAATATTGTTGCTGCTGCTCCATGAGGCGGTACTTGTAACTTACCTTACCGAGTCGTACGCTTGACCTTTATGGGCTTTAACTAACGGCCTGAGTTATCGGCGAAAAAACCACCCTTTTTTCTCAGAAACCTAACCAGCAGTTACTGCCTGCTGTAACACCTTGACTTACCGAGTCGTACCTGTATGCATACTCAGTACTGTCTACTGCTCCGTAGCCTCGTGATGGGTGTGGTGCCCAGACCTGGCTTGATCCCTGCTAAGCTCATATTCGACTCTTCGCGCCTCGACATCAACTCGAACCTCGACAATTCCACAATCCAACCCAAAGAACGCCGCAAGCTGTGCCCGTCTACTGGATCACCGTTTGGGCCGCGGGGCCTCCGCACCAGTGCACCTACAGAGTACGATGTACTGTACTGTACCACTTAATAAGGCGTCCAAAGGCTTGTCCCGATTCGGCGATAAGCCAGCAATCCGAGACTATGCATGAGTGGATTGTCCTCGGCCCTCCAATCGTGTACGAGCTCCGGGCGAGGGACGCCGAAACGGCGATTTGCGGTGGTCTAGGTCCACCGGTGATTGCTTGCTTGTCGTTAATGCGTCAAGTCGATTGCTTCACCTTTCAGCATGCAATCACAGCTGCTAGCCTGCTCAATGCGTCCAAGTCATCACTACGTAAGATAGCTGGCATCCCGTGTCTGACAGCTGGAATTCTCTTGTTCATAGGTACCTACACTGTAGGTACCTTGCGGCTGACGGCCAACCCTTGTCGTCCATTGAATGAACGCCCAAGGTCAACAAGGTCCATGGCTATTTGTCGTCGCCATCTCCGTCGAACAGGCCAAGGCCAAAAGGAGCAAGCACCAACCAACATCACTGCGGCTCCCTCATCACGTCACGTCGTTTACCCGCCTCTTATCTTGTAGTCTCCGCAGCTACCACCTAGGTACCTTTGGCTACCTACCTACCTACCTACCTACGTGACGCTCGTAAGTTGGTGGCTGGGTGGCTAGGCAACCCAGTCTCTAGGCAGACAGAGACGGTCTACTCACTTCGGGCTGTAGCCTATTGCTTAGGCCTGCCCGGCGCCACGCGCGGCTACCCCAGTCACACTCGACCTCGACCTTTTCTCTTCCTCACTCACCCACAGGCCGAACGAGTCATCCTCCTCGGGTTGCCAATGAATCGACACCAGCACACCATCTCTTATCGCCCCCATCACCGCCGTGCGTGTTGCCGACTGGCACGGCACCTCCGCAGATCGGACCCTGCTGCCGACCGTCACACCAACGCTTCCTGTCCCGCCCCCCGAATCAATCAATGAATGGGGCGCCGCATGCTGGAGAAAATTGCCGATGGAGCTCGCAATCCCGAGCATGTCCTTCTTGGCAACGTTGCTCCCGTCACATGGTGCAACCGATCTGGCCCGCCCCGCTGAACAACCACCCATTGGGATTCGTTAGTGACACACAACCATCGTGGAACAAGACGGCAACCGAATTGGAGTGAAGAAGTCTTTTTCTCTCTCTTTCTCAATCAGATCAATGTCCCGCCCTTTCCTCTCGTAGAGTAATGGCGAACAATTTGGGCTCTAAACCTCCGCCTCGCTGACGGCTAGCTGTTTCCCAATGTCACCATCCATGCCCGACATGCCCAACCAAGTGTTTGTTTGTTCTGTTCTCTGGCTACCGTGGCACCAATACCCCGAAACGCCTGCAAATTTTACAATCAAGATGCAGATGCAGATGCTCTACCACCCCTCCCACGTCCGCGATTGCTTCGCCCTCGCGTGTTGTTCGCCGGCCCGCTCGAGGCCTTGGCCGGTCTTCTGTCCGTTTCGGCGCTGCCGCCCGCACCTTGCTCCTGTCCCGGGTGGCCGCCACTTTTGCTACCCCCGGGACCACCACGGCCGCGTCTCCCTCGTTTACTGTCCCTCTGACCCCTTCCCTCCTTCGCCTTGTCCTTGGCTTCTCTCCGGGCCTCCTCCTCTTGCACACGCCTCGTCTCTTGGTCCCACCACTGCTGAAACTCCTGCTCCTGCTGTATCTCCTGCATAGACCTCTTTGCAACCGCTTCCTTGACAATCTCCTGTTCGCGCTTTTGTTGCCCGATGATGTCTTGCAGACTCAGCCCCAAGATCGGCTCGGCCTTGCTGGCCGGCGTCATGTACGATTTTGAGTGCGGTACCAGGGGCTTCGTCGCCGGCTGACTTACCGAGGTGCTCGGTACTGCAGGAGAGCTGCTCACACGGGACTGGCCCGGGAAACGGGTGTCCGGCGACGCGGCTCTTCTTGGCGACGATTTCGCAGAACTCTCAACTGAGAGCAGCGGCTTGGTCTTGGCCGCCAGAGGCGACATGCCCGTGGCCGAGTCCTTGATCATGGCGTCCTTGAGTGATGTCTTTGGTGCGCTTGAAAACACCTTCCAAGGTGCCGGTCTATGGCTGACCGCTTCCGGATCCCAGGCCATTTTGGGTTGCCGAGCTTCGGCCTCAAGCGCTGCTTGTGCCGCCACCTGGGCCAGCTGCTGTTTCTTACGCTCCTTCTGCGATATCTTGGGCTGAGCTGGCTTCGGAGAGGCGTCCTTGCCCTTTTGGGCGGCAATGCCGGCCGACAGAGCCGATTTCGTTGGCGTCTCCGTCAAGACCTGGCGCAAGTCCATCTTTTCCGTCGGGAGAACCGCTGCGGCCCATGGGCTGCCGGACCTTTGAGTACCAAACCCGCGAGAGTCCGTTGGCGAGGGGCTTATGCCAAGCTGACCAAGTATACCTGACGGATGCCTTTGAACCGGGAACTGGGGCGACCCGGCTTGGCCTTTTGTGTCCCTCCAGGGACCCGGCAGTGGTGGTAGCCGTTCCATCTCAGACCGCCCCTTCATGTCGGCGGCCCTTTGTGATGGAGAGGTGGTGGGGGAAGGGCCCTCGTCATCCATGTTGAACATGAGGTCCCCTTGAGAGTCTTTGGGTCTCAAGGTAGGACTGAATGGCTCGTTCCGGCCAGCCTTGGACCTGCGTCGGCTTTTGTCCAAGCTGGGAGACACGGCAGCGGCCGCATCGTCAAGGCTGCCGTACCTGGTGGTCTTGAACGAGGACGATATCCTCTTGTCGTCGTCTCGCTGCGTGGACCGGAAAGCCATCTCTCGCACCCTTCTTCGTCGCTCTTCGTCAATGTCGAGTGCAAGATCAGGGTCCTTTTCGAACAAGAGCATCTCGGCTCGGCCACTCCTCGCAAAAGGATAGCGAGCCAGCTGATTCTCTCGCACGACGGTGTCCAGCTCCTCCAACAGATCTTCTTCCAAGTCATCCAAAAGGTGGTTCTCCAGGACGACCTCCATCTGCAAACAGATGTATTCCAGGCCGGCGTCCTTGAACTCTGTAACCGAACAAGCGCTGATTTCATTTAGGAGCAAGGCAATGTTCCGAGTGTTGGCGAAGCGCGCGATGATAAACTGGCAGATCTGGGACAGCCGGTCGAGCATGAGCTCGTTCGCAATACTCATTACAGACATGACGAGATCGGAGAAGTCATCAATAGTCGCTGCAGTGGCTTCGTTGAAGAGCTCGGACCCGACGTCTGCGTAGAGGTATCGCAAGACGTACCGAAAGGCCTCGGGATCGCAGTGACTCAGATCCACCCGTACGAGCTCTTCCTCGTCCATGTCGTCCCGACGGCCCGCGAGCCACATCCCGCCGGCGCGTCCATGGAAGAGACCTTCAAAAAACTCGCACCGTTGACGCATTAATTGGCTGTGAATCGGCACCACTTCACCGTCGAGCTCAACGACAGCATCCGCGTCCTCATAGTACTTCGCGTCACGGGTCGCCTTCAGCAAATCTTTGTCAAGCGATTTCTCTGCCGTTGTCTGTAGACGCACGGCCGCTTCAAGCCTCGTCATGTCCAACCTGGTCGCCAACTTCATCAACTCGTTTCGAACTTGACGGTACCTGTGCGCCAAAGAGGGCGCTTGACGGGTGTGGTTCCAGGCCGGAACGACAGTGTCATCGTAGAAGTAGACCACCAGATTGACCAGAGAGAGCAAATCGATGGATTCGAATGTGACGACCGTCCTACCCTCGTCATCTTCCAGTCTCAAAACTTGAGGAATCTCGCACTCGCCGCCATTGCGGTACTCGCCTAGCAAGTTTCGCAGGACGCGGCTTCGAGCTGTCAGAAGCCACGAGTGGACCGGGATTCTAATGTCCGGTGAACTTGAAGTACGGATCTCCATGTTGAGATCATTCTGCGGACACCCGTACAGGAATCGGCGCAGATCGCACTCCAAGTCCGCACTCTTGAGAAGCTCGAAGGCCAAATCTCCAATGCGGTATTTCAAGTCTTCAGCCTTCCAGAACCCGAGCGTGTCCTTGTCACCACAATCCGGTGTTGAGGCTTGGAAACCTCTCAATACAAGTAAGGATGACACATCCTCCCAGAGGGACTGTTCATTGATGCTGATCTGTTGTTTCATTACGT
Source organism: Colletotrichum lentis (assembly GCA_003386485.1). NCBI lineage: Eukaryota > Fungi > Ascomycota > Sordariomycetes > Glomerellales > Glomerellaceae > Colletotrichum > Colletotrichum lentis. The sequence continues at coordinate 5,964,319 of NWBT01000050.1, forward strand.
CGCAGTCTTTTCGAATTGCTGCAAACGCCCCGAATGTGGAACTTCTGACAGCGACGGCGTTCGTCACGCTTGGGACGCGCTGAAACTTAAAGTCCTTTCGCTTAATATCCGACGACCCTGGCATGGCGGCATCTTTTGCTTTGGCACGCTTGATTCGCCGCCAGACTGCACCCGACTCTGTGCAGATGATGACAGCGCCGTGCTCGCCAATGCTCGCCGACTTGACACCGTCCTTCCGGGCGTTCCACACACACTGCGGCGTCGTGACAGCACCCTTGATCTTGGATGGGTTTGTTGTGGAAGCGGCCGCGGGGGCAGCATCAGTCTTGTGATTCAGTGTCATTGTGAAAAGATCGCCTCTCGTGGTAATCGCAGCAATCGTCTCACCACCAGAGGTGATGCGGCTAATTTGGTTTCTCGCCGAACTGTGTCTTGCTGACATGGACGTGGTGAACTGGTGGTTGATTAAAATATCAGGGGAGGGAAATTTGACAAAGTTGTAGCCGTAGCTGGTAAACACGCAGACGGTGCTATCAGCCAGCAAGACCGTGGTCGCCTTATCAATGACGGAGACTGCGGCGATGGGCGAAGAGAAGAGGGATGCAGCAACTTTGCGGGGTGTTTGTTGGACGTCCAAAGACCTCGAATCCGCATCCATGAGTGCCAGCTGGCCAAGGTTCTTACCCCAGCAGAACAGAGATGTCGAGGTGTGGGCCACTGAGTGTACGGCAGATGCTGCAACGCCTACAACGACTTCCTTCTTGAGTGTCCCAAACACTTGTCGTGGGGTGGTGCTCATCGGTTCTTCGTCTTGCCTGGCCGGCGGCGGCAAGCTGTAACCCAGCTGGGAGCTGCTGTTGGATCCCCAGGTCCAGAGTTCGCCGGCATCTGTGACTGCCATGGTGTGGTTCTGACCGAGTGCAGCCTGTACCACCTTTTTATCGGCTAGAACTCCCTGGACCGGCACGAAGCGAAACTGGGTATTCTCGTCGCCCAGACCAAGACGTCCACCACGGCCGACACCACAGATGTACAGGTTTGACACAGGATCCGTCGTCAAGACGACTGTGTGCAACTTGGACAGGACAGCGTCGTGAATTCGTAGCGGCCGGTTCCTGATCAAGGCGGGTATTTCCTCCATGTTTGCGTCGTCAGCCGCAGGGTTTGCCGTTCCTTTCGACTTTGCGAGATATTCCTCATGGAACCTGCGCACGAGTTGATCCGGTCTTTTCAGAGTAATCCTCTCGGGATACTGCCGATCATCTTCGTCACCAACCCCAAGCGAGATGTTTCGGTTGCTTCCGAACATGAAGATTTCCTCGCCCTCAGATGCGCCGCCGAGTGCGGCCACGGACCTCATCAATGCCTGGCCTCCATCCGAGGCGTCATCCAAGTCCGAGTCGAGGTCGGAATTCGCCGAGTCCCCTGATTCACCAAGGGCTCGTACAGCAATAGTCGAGTTGTACAGGTCGAAAGGGCTATTGCCTTCGCGGTCCTTGGTCTTGATCAGCTGGCCAGCCTTGGCCACGGAGCTCCCCAGCGTCTGTTCCGTCAAGATTCTGCGCTCTCGTTCGAGGAGCAGGCGCGCAATCGCAACATTTCCGTTGTATAGTGCCCTATGAAGAGCATTCCAGCCGCTCTCGGTGTCTTGGACGTAGAGATCGACTGAGGGGTGGTCGAGCAGTGCCTGGACGAAGAGGATCGCGGTGGAATCAGTCGAGGACGCGGCTCGGAGGAGCACCGTGAGACCGGCGTGGTCGCGGCTGTTGATTTCAGTCTTGCCGAGGCTCGTGTTGGTGTTCTTGAAAGAGGAGGCGCCGATGCCGACGGCGGAGGCCTTGCGCGATTTGACGTTCCGGGGAGAGGTTCCATAAGGACCGGGACTGCCCCCCAGGGGTCCAGCGGCGCCTATGCCTGGGCTCCTCGTGGCGGTTTGAGCCGTGTGTCCGGCCGGGGCCAGTAGACGCCGAAACCGTTCGACATCGTTTTCCCAGTAAAATTTCCAAAGTAGATGACTCATGGGCAAGGGGTAAGCAAGGGACCCTTCCAGCACTTGGATAGCACCTCGCTGTGAGTCTCTGGGATCACGGCTTGTTTAAAGGTGCGATTCCGAGCGCGAGAAGAGTGAGATCGTCGGGGTATTGTTTTCCTATGGGTTTCTTATGCCTATTGGGCTCAAGGTCGGTCAGGAAGCGCGTCGAGTCGTTTGCGAGGTCACGAAGCCCTAAAGGAGAAGGAAAGGCTGTCAATGTTGCCACCTGGTCGTTCGGCTTGGAACTTCGGGGCTCTGTCACGCAAAGGCGATTAGATGTACGGAGTTGCGGATGGAGTAATAGATGTCGCGGTCGTGAGCGCTTCGGTAACGGTGGCTGGAGATTTAGACGGAGAAGGCGGCGAGAGTGTTGATTGAGAGGCGCGGGAATGCTCGTGAAGTAGGCGGGGTCGATGATGGGAGAAGACTGTCGGTATTCATCCAAATGCAAACCCGACCAGGGCACTTGAGCCCACCACCCATCTGCCCTCTACGACGTCGCGCAGCCAATTGGACGCCTGTTTGGGAGCTTGTGCTCTGGTTGCAGGACAGACAAGCTTCGCCAAAGGCCACAGGTCGAGCCACATGGCGGCCCGACCAGTGCGGGACCGGATTCGCAACCCCGATTACATGCAAGTAGCAGCAAGCTACCTTGTAGGTACGGATGCTGAGCTGTCTGCCTAGCGACCTATCCAGGTATATTGTGTGTAGCCTATTGCCCAAAGTGCAGTTGGGACGATGGATTCGGACGCCATGAAGGCTCCAAAGCAAGAATATCGGAAAATGACCCCGGTATGGGTGTTATCTTTCGAGTTGTTGCAGGATGATCTAAGACTACCTACCTTCCCTACCTAAGCTAGGTATGTATGCAGTTGTCCTCGACACGATCAACGCAGCTCATGAAGTGGTCGTCATGGTTCGAGTTGTCCTTCAACCCGTTCTCCCTCCACAACACTCATTCCCACGATTCACCTTGATTGACCCCAACTTACAGGCTGGCTCATCAGCAAAGAAATCTCGCCCATTCCAACCATGAGGCTTCAAAGGAGAGATACTGTACGGAGTATGGTTTGGAGGGAGATTTCCCCCTTGTTTTGGAACATTGTAATTTGTGGAGAGCTACCCCGGCCAGCAGCCCCTGTACCCCGCCACGTTGCTGCATCTCGGCGCTGCCATTGCCTTGGGGTTCGCTTGACCTTTATGGGCTCCAAGTTGCCTTGGGGTTCACGGCCGGTTTTTGGCAAAGCTGCCTTGTGCCGATTGCAGCACCTCACACCGGTCGGTCCTCTTTTCATTTCGCGAAACCCCAACCTGGAGCACCGCTGAACCAGCTGGCTGGGATTACAGAGTCTGACGCAGACGATAGAACATTCGCTCAATACCGAAACCCGTGCCAAATGACAACTTGACCAAGATCTCGTTGCCCCGTCGCAGTTGCGTCGGAATCATCGCCCAAATCTCGGCAAAAGAGTTTGACAGTCCACCGCTGCTTCACCGAGAGCGCGCCAATCACAGGCATTAACTTGGACACCTGCTGCAACCACAAAGCCGATAAGGGTCCTGGCTCCCTGACTACCTACCTACTACAGTTCGGACCCACTAGTTTGCGATCAGGTATGCCTGTATTCTAGAAGGGGAGTGATCTCAGACTTTTGAGTTGGGACTGTATGTAGGTTCGGTCTCGTTCGATTCTGCTTACCTAGTTACCTGCCTAGTGTGTGTCTGCCAACGTCGTCCCCCCCAGAACCCAAAACCCAAGCCAAAACCTTTCCCACCGAGGTACGCACCAAGCCCGCCCATTTTATTTTGTTTCTTGGTATCTTCCCAATCGCGCACCCGTTACTCATTCCGAGCAAGCTGACTTTCGCACTTCGCAGCTGCCTACCTCCAATATGTCGACTGAAAAGCCCCTCCCTTTCGTTTACCAGTTCGCCGCAGGTTCGTTCCGCCAAATCCAACCCTCCTCCCAACACCGCGATATCGGACCCGAGATACTGACCGCTGCATCCAGGCGCCATTGCCGGCGTCTCGGAGGTCAGTACACCAGGAAAGCACGCCGACATGAATTGACAGACGTGCTCACACTCCCACGACTTTAGATTCTGGTCATGTGAGTCTACAACCCTCGTGCGACGAATTCGCATGGCCAACCCTCGCTAACCTCTCACCAGGTATCCTTTGGACGTCGTCAAGACACGAGTGTGAGCTTCGCCTCGAACCCTTACTGCGCGCGTGCGGTATCCGACTGACACGACCTGTTCAGGCAACTTCAGACGGGAAAGGGCGTTGGTGCCGACCACTACAATGGCATGGTTGACTGCTTCCGCAAGATCGTCCGCAACGAGGGGTACGCGATCCACCCCGCCTGCCCTTGGGGCGTTCACCGGCTTACGAAACCGCAGCTTCGCGACACTATACCGTGGAATCACCGCCCCCATCCTCATGGAGGCTCCCAAGCGTGCGACCAAGTTCGCGGCCAATGACGAGTGGGGCAAGATCTACCGCAACCTGTTCGGCGTCGCCAAGATGAACCAGTCTCTCTCCATCTTGACCGGTGCTAGTGCCGGTGCCACCGAGGCCTTCGTTGTCGTCCCATTCGAGCTCGTCAAGATCCGGCTGCAAGACAAGGCCTCCGCCGGCAAGTACAACGGCATGCTCGACGTCGTCCGCAAGACCGTCCAGACCGAGGGCATCCTGGCCATGTATAACGGCCTCGAGAGCACCATGTGGCGCCACGTCCTTTGGAACGCCGGTTACTTTGGCTGCATCTTCCAGGTCCGCGAGCTACTCCCCAAGGCCGAGAACAAGACGGCTCAGGTCACCAACGACTTGATCTCCGGTGCCGTCGGTGGCACCATTGGTACCGTCATCAACACCCCTATGGACGTCGTCAAGTCTCGCATTCAGAACAGCCCCAAGATCCCCGGGTCAACTCCCAAGTACAACTGGGCCTGGCCCGCCGTTGCCACTGTTGCCAAGGAGGAGGGTTTCGGTGCTCTGTACAAGGGCTTCCTGCCCAAAGTTCTCCGTCTTGGCCCTGGAGGTGGTATCCTGCTCGTCGTCTTCACTGGCGTCATGGACTTCTTCCGCACCCTCAAGACCAACGCTTGAACTTGACTTTAGAAAAGATAGGGATCCAAAAGAGAAAAGAAGGGACGAAAAAGGACAAGAGTGGGAAGATCCGGTATTGTACATCTTATACGGACAGATACCAACGTCGGGGGTTTGTGTTCTGGCGCTCAGCAATGCAATTATCATTTTCGAACTCTGTTTTTTTTTTGCGTCAAGCTGTAAAGTCATGATTGCGGGATAAAATGTCACTAACCAGTCCGATAGATAATGCCTGGAGAAGGCGTAAGTTTGACAGACGCACCTGGGCAGCCATTTACGGCAACGAATTGGCAGGGAGGCCGTCTCCGCCTGGTGGGCCAACAGACTTGCGTTTGTGGTATTGACTTATTGCGCCGAGGCATACCTTCCGAGCCCCTCGGATCTTGCAGAAGACGTCGAGTGTGCCTTTTCGAGGCGGCGGTTCTCTCCACGTCATAATAGCAGCTTTTGGTGCTGCGGACTACTCCTATATCGACGCCTCCGTTCTTTCGCTCTCCTGGCCAGATATCTATCTGTGGGCTCTTGCCAGAGCACCAAGAAGCCATTCGGAACATCTTCAAGCATATGTTTACACGGTATATCGGGACGCTTAATGCACAATACTTAGGAATTCCCACTCCTCTTGACACCTGAACTTTCACACTGTTCTTCTACAAAACCAATCGATACCTTCCTTCCTCGCAGTGCTTCGCCCCTGCCTCTGGATATCATTCGGCAACAATAAAAGACCCACTCAACCGGAGACCATTCGATATCTCACACCCTGCAATCCTCCTTCAACTTACACACCTTGATGCTTGACCACCCTCTAGCCAAACCCCATCTCTTCATTAGTAGCCTTGAGATCTGTTCTCTCTTGCGTTCTCATCCTTCGATAAAACCACGCGCCTAAAGGATCCCGGAGCTACCCAGTTGCGATAACTTATATCACTCGGTTCGTCGGATGTTCTTTGAGCAACTTGCGCGTCTCACTTCAAACATTCGGCCCCCCTCTTGCAAGTAAGTACCACAAGCAGAGCCTCGAAGAAGCCTTCCGCCTTACCAGCCCTTGCCCATTCGCCGTCAGTTTTATTTCTTTCTGAGAGCTCCTTTCGGGGATAAAATCAGTGGTCTTGGTGATATCATCGTTGCCCAATACGCCGGGTGTTTCCACCGCACCAACAACCATATTCTTATCACCATTCTACTTACTCGTCATTCTCAAAACAGCATCACTTTATTGCTGCAAGCTTACCTGGCGAGGCTTCTCCTCGATAGTGCAATCCAGCCTAGGTAAGAACGCTTATGGTCCCTTTCGTATACCGCAGTCTTCCTAGGACTGGGATGGTCTTTCCAACCCTCCCCTTCCCCCTTCCCTCTTCCCACATAACATACCAATTCCCCTTTCACTTGTCGATCTGCCCTACCCTGGCCCCAAGACTCACTCACACCAGCACCTTTTTACAGAACACTACAATTCTCGGCATTCTTTCCCAGTCAAAACTAACAAAACCCAGTGATGAACCATTCCAGCCTTGGCACGTCACTTACCAAGGGCACGATGGATGGCATCAAGAGGTCACCCTCCGAGGATACTTCGGTCTCCCATGCCGCTCCTATCACAAGAGGTCTACTTATGCCTCGCTCTGTCCCGGCTTCTTCAAGCGGTAATCGGTCAGTCAGCGCGAGACCGACTTCACTTCGACAGAGCGTGGTCGCAAACGCTGCGAAGGAATCAACTTCTGGTCCGCCGCCAGCAGAAGACACTGGCCTGGAGCCTGCTATGGAGGGTTTACATGTCACTGGCCGCTCACAGCCTTCCCATGCTTCGGGAACACTTTCCGACAATCCGTTAGCGATTGGAAGAAGCTCGTCAAGTCGATGCTCCAACTACGAGGCCGAGCTAGAAGCCAATGGACTTGTCATATTGAACCCTCATGAGGACAATGAAGCACGTCGACACTACAACCCAGACGAAGACGAAGTGGAATCAAACAACGGTGATGCAACATCGGAAGACAGCATAGAGTCCAGCAGCTGTGCCGGAGATGCTTCTAGCATGTCAACCATCAAAAGCGAGAACCATGGAGAGGCGGATGCCGAAGTTAGCGGCGAAGTCGACGAAGGAGATCCCATGGACGAAGACGAAGATTCAGAAAGCGAGTCTGATGACGACGACGATAGCGATAGTCACGAAGGCATGCCGAGCACCCACGATGATGAAGGTGACTCCATCTCGTCTCCACCTCCTGTTGATCTCGAGCGAGTTGGTTGCAGCAACGAGTGCCGAAGGCAATTCTGTCAGGGTGTCGAATTCTATGACAAGCAAGTCGAGGCACTCGAGAACAAGGTCCGGAATCTTACCATCGCGAACAACGGGTTGAAGACCGAGGTGATCAAGGCGAACCAACAAATCGATAAGTTGAAGTGGAGAAGCATCTCCAAGAAGAGAACCAAGATAACCTGGCACGAGAAACTTTGTCTGTTCATCACCGACCCCGGCAACTCAGAAGTCATGCCTTACAATAAAATCTACCGACTCTGCTGCAAGGAGGAGAATATGAGCACCAGAATTGAGTGTGTCCATCCGGACTTGCGTCTTCGACCTCCCAAGACCAGCGAGCTTCAGCAGGATGCACTGCAAGCCCGGCCCACAGCACTGTTCGTGCAGAACGACGAGCAGCCAGGATTCAATCAAACGCAGTCGCAAACGACATTCAACGCTTTCCCATTCTCGCAACTGCCGGCGAGTGTTCAAGCCAACATCCTCAAATTTGTCTTCGTCCAGGAGACCAGATTGATTCACTGCATCAGCCGCCTCGACCCATACATCCCCCCCGAGAATGTCACTGTAACCAACACTCACAGAAGTGGCTTGCCTCATCGCTTCCATATTTCAGGCAAGTCGTGCAACATCACGTATGCCATCAAGCCTACTGAGCACCTTGCTCTTCTGTCTGTCTGCAAGCGATGGTACTACCTCGGAGTCCAGGTCTTCTATGGCCTTAACACATTCGCCTTCTCGAGCTTGGGAGAGTTCGGTCGTTTTTGCAACGGTATTGGAGCCGCGCGTCGACAGCGGATCCAGCATATCGAGCTTCTGTGGATGGGAAACCAGTATCTCACACACAGACCCGTACGGGAGAAAGGCAAGCATGGCCATCAGCTTAAGTGGGTATCCAAGAGAACCTGGGACATTTCTTCTCTCTGTCAGATGCATCGTCTGAAGAGTTTGACTGTTCACATCGACGAGAGCGGTAATTCTTACAAAAGACGCAACCACGAACCGTCTCGTTACACCAATTGGATGACATCAATCACTGCCGGCCAGCCCAACTTTCGCCCGCTGAGATCACTGCGAGCCGTTCAGGGATTGGATTTCATTCATCAGCTTCGCGGAATGGAGCTCATCCAGTTCTATGACTATGAGATGGCCCGCAAACACGGTGGCCGCCACCCCATTCGTGACTGGTCCTTCTACATGGACATCGAGAACGTGACGGCTATGCCAAAAACCGGTGAACAGGCTGAAGCAGCAGAATTCGAGAATTTGACGCCCGTCCTTGCGAATTTTGTGGCACCAGATGAGTACCTGGACGCAGTCAAGGACCTCTATCGCCAGAGTGACGCTTTTGATGCGAAACACGTTTCACCCCCGACCAGACAGGAAGATGATGACGGCGACATTGAGATGCCCGATATTGTGGTTCCCGTCCAGAAGCGCCAAGCAACAGTAGCCCGGAAGACATCTGGCTCAGGACATTCCGGTGGCGGCAGGAAGGCTGCACCTGCTAGCAAGTCACGCGCCGCCACTGAAGTGCGAGACGACAGCGCTGATGGTGACACAAGTTCTGACGAAGACACAAGTTCTGACGAGGACACAAGTTCTGACGATGACGATGCCACCCCAAAAGCGATTGTACGCAACGCCCGCTCTGATTCGGCTGCGATACTTGCCCCAACCCTTAGCAAAAACAGCGTTGAAAACAAAGACGATGACGAGATCTCCCTGGCTGGATCGAATGCAGAGAATCCCATCGAACTGGAAGATTTCGAGCCCAAGATGACACCCCAATTATCCAAGCTCCAACAAGAACAGAAGGTAAGCCGTGAGCCGTCTGTGGCAGGTTCCATAAGCTCGCTTTCATCCCGAGAAAGTGAGAGATCCTTTGACACCGACTATGGCCTGTTTGTTCGCTCATCAACGAGATCACTATCACAGCCTCAGAGCTGGCGCGAGTCTACCGCCATGACCACCATGACCGAGACGCTCCGAAAGAGAGGTTTCAATGAGCCAGATCTTCAGGAGACCCTCGACCTGACAGAATTCGGCGATGGCATGGGCGTGGGCCACCCAAGTTGGTCCCAAGTCAATACCTCTCGCGAGTTGGCGTCTCGCCAACCCAACACTTTCAACTACTCCATACCCCATGGGTCCAACCTTTTTCCGTCGCGTCTTTCCAGCGACGACGAAGTATGCCCTTTCAATCATCCCAAGAGACAGCGGAGACACTAGTTTCCACATTGTGCATTTCACCCACCCCTTTGTGCCTACACCCAGACAAGAAAGGCCATGCTTTGCACTCGGTGCGTCAGCCATGTCTACAGCAAGAACATCTATAGAAGTGTTCTCTTTTTCTTTGCGTTCTTTTATTCCAACATCTAACGGCAGCATTTCCACTTTGAGATAATTGGGGCACAGCATGGTATTGGAGAGGTTCCGGAATTCATGGCGATACGCTCATGCCCTCTTCTTTCACAATGATGGACATGTGTGCCAACGGCAGTCACGCAGATCAACAATTTAGCTTACACTTTCCACAGAATAGCGGTCGCCATCAGAGTTTCAGTGGCAAATCATACCTGGCGTGGACAGCAGCTTGTGACCCCAAGCACTGGGTCGACATGGGGCTTCGTAACTATCTGGAGAAATGATTTAGGAGAGATCTGGAATGAATCAGACCATGGTACCGTACGGTCTTACACCGGATAGGTTACCTGGCCCGCATAGCCAGATAGATAAATGCCTAATAGCGATTGATTCTCACATCTCCTATGAACGTAAGGGTATCTTGACTTGGTGAAGTCAAACTAGAAGGTAATCTTGGTGCCCTGAAACGCGGCCGTGGTCTGCACCTCTTTAGCCTTCTTCCTCGCCTGCCAACTGGGATGCAGAACGCCCTCGTCGTCCTTCTTCGGCGGCGGTCTAGGCTTCATCTCGGGAGCCGCTGTCCTCTGCCCCTCCTCTCTCCTACTCCCCTGCCTGGCGCCCAGCGGGTTCGAAACGCCCTTCTTCCACAGCTTCCTCGGCCCGTCCTCCTCGCCGCCGACGGCGCCCTTCTTCATGTCCCATCCGCTGTCCCGCGCCCCGGTCCTCAGGGAGTCCGTCTGCTTCTTGACGTGGTTCGCCTGCGCGCCGTATTTCTTCTCCCAGATGGCCTGGCGCTGCTTCTGGCCCAGGCGCTTCTTGGGCGGCGCGAGGTCGAGGTCCGACGCCTCGGACTCGGAGTTGGATATGTACCCGCCCATGAGCGAGGGCAGGAAGGTCGTCTCCCCGGGCCGACCCGTCGGCTTCTTGGCGCGGGCCTTTTTCTTTTCCTTCCGTGATGCTGGTTCGGGAGACGGCGAGAGGGAGGCATTGGCGGCGTTGATGCGGCGTTGTCTGTCCGAGTCCATGCCGCTGTCCGAGTCGTCTGGGTCGTCTTCTTCGTCCTCGTCTGCGTCACTGTTGCTCTCGTCATCTGCAGTGTCTCCATCCGCGACTTCCCCCAAGAGGGCTAGGTACTTGGCTTTCATGTCCTCGACGTCGCTCTCGTCTTCTGAATCCGAGCCGCCGAGCATGGCCTCGTACTTAGCCACAACCTTTTCTTCGTCCTCTTCGTCAAGTTCGACCTCTTCGAAATTATCCTCCTTCTCCGCGTCTGAAGCGTCGCTCTCAGGGGGAATCTCGTCGTCCATGTCGTCGAATGGGTTCCCTTCCTCTTCAGCCTTGGCACTGACAATGACAGGCACACCCCTCGCATCCGCCACCTTCACCTTCTTCGCCTCCCTGGGCTGGTCTTCTTCCTCTGCATCTTTCTTATCTTCGGTGGCAACCTTCTTGCCCTTCTTCTTCTTTTCCGGTATAGGGACGTTGAGGATCAGGCAAACGCCTCGGACAGCCTTTTCGATGGCCTCCCGGACGTGCACGCGGTTGAACAGGCCGCTGGTCACATTGTGCAGCGCCGCCTTCTCATCCTCAGACAATTCTGGCTTCGGAACACCTTGCTTGATCGCTTCGGGCAGGGCTGGGCTTTCGGCGATTTGCTTGACTTTAAGGAGTGAGGAGTGGAGGTGGGCGTCGGCGGTCTGTTGGAGGTCGAGCGACTAGAGGATATGTCAGTAAAAGTGAACTGTGTATTCACACGCCCTTTTTGAACAGCGGCTGCATGTACCTTCAGCACAAGTATCTCTCGTTCCAGTCTCTTGACCTTGTCGGGCGTCGCTTTGTCATCGCGCAACCGCTTGCTGTACCGTTGACGCTCCAGTCCTTTCGCGCCCTTCAGGGCACGAAAGATTTCTTTCCGGTAGTCGGCGAGCTTCTGCTCAACGTCGTCCTCGCGCGACCTCTTCCGCTTGACCATCGTGTCGGCCGCTTAGGTTCGTGTTTGGTTGTCTCTGTCGCCGTTACGCAAAAAGGGTTGGGGGAAGCTCTCAAGGCTGCCCGGCGCAGAATGGGAAAAAATTGTGGTTCGGTCACCGGGTGGAAGCCAAAAAATCGATAAGGCAACGCTTCCGAGAACCGCGTCCGGGGTGGGTCGCCCGCGTTGTTAGGAAATCGGAGAAATCGGATTCTTTACATCTGATTGGACAAATTGATCGGCTCGATGGCTTGTATGACGTCCACTCTTGGAGGGGCATCTAGGCAGGCACGCACCCCGCCGTTGCAGAGGTGAGATGAGTCGTGATGCTCATGGCTGTCAGCTCGAGACGATATCCTCATTAGTAATCAAATTTGTGTCTATTTACATGAACTTCAAGTGGGAAATCGAGGAAATATCTGCCAAAGAAACAAGATCGCAAGCATGACGGAGAACAAGAACGAATTGGCCGCTTTGGGAGCGGGCACCCTGTTTGGCGTCCGTGGCATAATTGCTGCTATCACGGGCGGCGGCTCTGGTAAGTAATTCGGTTGTCAGTGGTCTCGTGTGTTCTTTACGGGAAGCTAAAATCGAGCAGGTATCGGTCTCATGATGGCCAAGGCATTGGCCGCTAACGGTGCTGAGAAGGTCTACATCCTGGGCCGGCGTAAGGAGGTCCTCCAGGAAGCTGCGTCTTCGATTGGACCCAACGTTGTCCCATTGGTCTGCGACGTGACCGACAGATCCAGCCTGAGAGATACGACCGCCGTTATTGAGAAGGAGGCCGGATTCGTCAACCTGTTGGTCTGTAATGCCGGCGTCGGTGGCCCTCAAGTCAAGGCCCCTTCTGCAGAGATGACGGCTGCCGAGTGGGCCGAGCAACATCTCGAGCACAACAACTCTGACTACACGCGAGTCTTTGACGTGAACGTCACCTCCGTGTGGTACACGGCAATGGCCTTTGTCAAGCTTCTCGACCTCGGCAACCAAAAGGGTAACCTCTCGCAGAGCTCCCAGATCGTCTCGACCAGCTCGATTGCCGCATTCAACAAGAACGCCCCGGGTGGCTGGGCGTATGGCCAGTCCAAAGCAGCCGCAACACTGCTCATCAAGCAGTTGTCAAGCAACCTGCCTCGCTGGAACATCAGAGCCAACTGCATCGCCCCTGGGTGTGAGTTTCCCTTCACCTGGCTCCGTGAATGGGACAGTACTGACATATTTCCAGTGTTCCCCAGCGAGATGTCAGCGCCTATTGCGAAGCTATACAGCGACGATGGCAGTGTTCCCAAAGACATGGTGCCCCTGCAGAGGATGGGTGATGCCCAAGACATGGCGGGGGCGATACTGTACCTTGCATCCAGAGCTGGAGCCTACTGTAACGGTGCGGTCATCACTCTGGACGGCGGTCGACTTGGCAATTTTCCCACAACGTGGCTTGCCTAGATGTTGCGCAGACAGACGACGACAGGGTGTTGTGGGTGGATATACGGATAGATACGGATACCTATGATAGTTTTTGCTCGCTTGGTATCCGTCGATTATGTAGAGAGACCAATAAAGGCCGGTTCAGGTGACCAACCCAACGGCAACTCGAGGAACACGGAGGGTCGCGCCGTTCGAAAAAGCCGTGTAATGGGACGGAGTTTGTTCTCAAACTTGAACGTAGGAGTTGAACGACGCGAGGTTTCAAGTCAGCATGCAAATCAATCAGCGTGTTTCCTGACTCGGCCACTCCCGTCGGCGACTGAAATATGCGGGGATCATGGGGCTCCACCGAGACCCTATCTCGGAGATACACCGGCTAGGGCGTCGGCATGCATCCCTCCACGTTAAATTAGAAGAGGGGAAGCAAGAAAGAAATAGAGAGCGCGACGTTAGGCCAGCCTCCCCCACATCCTGTTCCCTGCCTTGACCACGGCTACTCATGCAGGTAGGTGGCTTGGCTTTGGGCGCTACAACCTACTGCACCTTGATTCGTCTCTGTTTCTATTCTGCGATCGTTGGCCGTTTGCTGGAGCTGCGCGAAGCTTTGGGCCCTCGTCGCGATCCGGGTCCAGAGCCGTTCTTGTGGAATCCCCCCCCCCCCTCGTCGTCTCGCCGTCATCTTTATAGCTGCGAACCCCCCACCACGTCCGTCGCCGACTTTCCCAGCATCGGTTCTACTTCCTCCCACACCCCCCAAAACTATGGTCATTTGGGCAAGGAAGCGCAGACCAAAATGGACGGAGACTGGGACGAGGTGAGTTGAACGGATCCAATCCATTTGCAGCGCATCTTTCTCGTCGACACAGCACGCCTTATGTCGTCGCGACTGCGCGCCGCGTGCACTCTTGCGCCCCGGCGCAAATTGCCCAAAAACGCACTCCTCTGTTCTTGTTCCGAGCACCCAGTTAACCGCCTGCAATGTCGATAGGTCGCTCGCATTCCCTTTCCGCCTCCGGGCGTCCATGCCATGGCGACTCCCGTGAAGACCATGACGTTTGATACCGCTCAAGAGCTACTGTGGACCGGAAACGACTACGTGCGAGCCATTACCGCCAGACTTCGCGTCTACTGAATACTGACGAGCTAGTAGGGCCGCGTTACGTCCTTCTACGGCAGCGAGCTGCAGCGATACACCTCCTTCAAAGCCCATACGACACCCGACGGCCCCGTGAGACAGATCCTTGTCAACGACAAAGGCGTTGTGGTGCTGGGATCGAGGGACATACATATGGCCTCGCGGAAGGGGCCCCCGATATGGCATATTAGGTGCGGGATCCAAGTTCCGACCGCTGGTTCACTGCCTAATACCGTTAAAACAGACACGATGACATGAAAGACTTACGATGCATGAGCTTTACATCCAAGGGGACATCCGAGATCCTCGCTGCCGGACTTCAAGACACCATGTTTGTGATCGACCTAGCTAAGGGCGAGGTGGTCAAGCAGGTTTGTTTGCTGTGCGTGGGAGGACACAGACGCGTTGCTGATGAGTCTAGATTCCGACCGCGCACTCGTATAAAGTGATGAAGAGAAGCAGATACATCTGCGCCGCCACCAAAGACGGCACGGTCGACCTGATCGACCCCGTTAACTTCTCCGTCGTCAAGAGCTGGAACGCCCACTCAGCCTTGATCAGCGACATGGACGCCCAACATGACTTCATCGTCACCTGCGGTTACTCGCTACGCCAGGGTCAGAACTACATGCTGGATCCATTCTTGAACGTCTTCGACATCAAAAAGATGTCTTCGATGTCGCCAATACCGTTTCCTGCTGGCGCCGCCTTTGTCAGGATGCATCCGAGAATGTCGACGACTAGCATTGTCATGTCCCAGAGCGGGCAGATGCATGTCGTTGACCTGATGAACCCAAACACTAGCAATGTGCGGCAAGCCAATACCATGACATACCTGACCATGTTCGAGATCGCGCCATCCGGGGAGGCCGTTGCTCTGGCAGACGCAGAGTTCAACATCCACATCTGGGGGTCTCCTTCAAAGCTCCGCTTCGTCGACTTCGCGTCACAGACAGAGTTCGCGACTCCCGAAGAACCCCTGCCCACCATAGAGTGGACTGCTGATACGTCAGTTACATATGTTTCTTCCGACCTTCGCTGTGCATATTTCCGATTGCTGACTTGTTACCAGGCCCCTGAACTCCATCGGCATGCCGTATTACCGAGAGGCCTTGCTGTCCGCCTGGCCGGACCTTATATCCGACGTTGGAGCGCCCCCTAATAAACCTGAGCCTCAATTCCTTGCTGGTCTCAAGCAGTCCGAGCTAGGTTTGTTTGGACGCAATACTCGAGGGCTTCGAAGGAACCAAGTTGAGGACACCCGGAACCTGGACAAGGGAAACGCCTCGGGAATACTAGCGCCCAAATTTCTCAGCGAGAAGGCAAGGGAGTTTGCCAAAACTCCTATTGGCAATGCGAACGATGACGAAAGGGTTGATCATGTTGCCAACTCCCTCATGCAAATGGACATCGACCCCACAAAGGCAGAGTGCCCTCCCATGTACCGGAACGTTGAGATCAAGTACAGCAAGTTTGGCGTCGATGACTTTGATTTTGGGTACGTTGGCTCGTTCCGGACTAAAGGGCTTGCTGGCTGACCTCCCTCAGGTTCTACAACAGAACACAGTACTCTGGACTGGAGATCCACATCGCAAACTCTTACGCAAACTCCCTCCTTCAGGTCATGCACTTCACGCCGCTGATTCGAAATATGGCGCTCCAGCATGCAGCTACTGCGTGTGTTGCAGACACTTGCTTGTTGTGCGAGTTGGGTTTCTTGTTCGACATGCTCCAGAAAGCAGAGGGATCCATCTGCCAAGCGACCAATATGCTAAAGACTCTCAGCCACCATCCTCAAGGTCTGTCTTTTGAGACTGGGAAGTGGCAACCGAGCTGACATCTTAATAGCCGGCCCCCTTGGCCTTCTCGAGGAAGATCCTAATGGTTCCACCTTGACGGTCATGTTGCAGGGCTTGACGCGGTTCCTTCTGGACAAGATAGTGCATGATTATCGATCTATCCCGCCGGGATCGAATACGATGGAGCAAGTATGTGGCAAGCAGCTGCGTTGATTGCTGAAGCAGCTAACCGTCTTCAGATGCTAGCAACGTCGGCGACAAGCTCAATTCGGTGCATGAACTGCAGGAGCGAGTACACTCGTCCTGGATCGACCTTTGTGAACGATCTGATGTATCCCCCGTCAACAGGGGTGAGTTGAAACCCCAGCACCTCGATGTAGTCGGATCCTCGGCAGCTCTCGCTCTTCAATGCGAATGTTGATCGGAAACGCGACTCGTGCCGTTCTCTCTTATCCGTCCATGCCACTAATTGCGCATAGAAGAACACGGGCCGCAGTCAGAAAGCACCGAAGGTGACCTTTTCTCAAATCCTCAAGTCCAGTGTCGAAAGGGAGACAACGTCCAAAGGCTGGTGCAGTCGATGCCAGCGGTATCAGACCATCGCAACCCGGAAAACGATCCATAACATTCCCGCAGTGTTCATGCTGAACACTGCTATTGGAAACGCGGAGCAAAGACGCTACTGGTCAACGCCGGGCTTCCTCCCTGACGAAATTGGCGTCATAGTAGACCACGGCCAATTCTTCTGTTACGAAGGGGAAGACCTGAAGCTCCACCTCCAACGCGGTATACATAATATCACGGTGTACTCGCTCGTCGGAATGGCCATGAACATCGATCCAGGCCCGGGTCAGAAGCCCCATCTGGTCGCCATGGTCAACGGTACGTGCCTTCGTTTGCTTGTGATGTACCGAAGCTGACACCGATGCAGTTGCCCATGCCCAGCCTGCAGCCCCGCAGACAAGCCAGTGGCATCTCTTCAATGACTTCCTCGTTCGGTCGGTGAGCACTGAAGAAGCGCTTTCGTTCCATCCGGGATGGAAAATGCCGTCGGTCATCGCGTTCCAGGTCAAGGAGGCGAACAACAAGATCGACATGGATTGGAAGAAGAATATCGATACCTCGCTTCTATACGAGGATACC
Organism: Colletotrichum lentis; assembly: GCA_003386485.1. Lineage (NCBI taxonomy): Eukaryota > Fungi > Ascomycota > Sordariomycetes > Glomerellales > Glomerellaceae > Colletotrichum > Colletotrichum lentis. The sequence goes on from NWBT01000050.1 coordinate 5,981,563, forward strand.
AAGTTGGACCCCATTTTGAGTGTTCGTTCCGCAGATCGTCGCTTTCTGACCACCCTTGATAGCCCCCACATTGATGGAAAAACATATCGCGCGCTTGAGTCGTCCGGTGAACAGCCCGGGCCGGACAGCATTGTGGCTCTGGATACTGAATTTGTCGCTGTCCGCCAGCCCGAAATCGAGATGAACTCCGATGGAGAGAGAGAGACGATTCGGCCCATAGTGTACGCTCTCGCTAGAGCTTCGGTTGTCCGCGGCCAAGGAGAGGACGAGGGCCTTCCCTTTATTGACGATTACATCTCCATCAGGGAGCCCATCGTTGATTACCTGACATCGTACTCGGGTATCACCCACGATGATCTGGATCCCCGCGTATCGAAGCACAACCTCGTCCCTCTAAAGGTTGCGTACAAGAAACTTTGGATTTTGTTGAACCTCGGCTGCAAGTTCCTCGGCCACGGTCTCAAACAGGATTTCCGGGTCATCAATATTCACATCCCACGGTCTCAGGTTATCGACACGATTGATCTCTTCTTCTTGAAATCGCGTCTGCGGAAGCTCTCGCTGGCGTTCCTAGCGTGGTATTTGTTGAAAGAGGATATCCAGCTAGAGACACACGACTCGATCGAGGATGCTCGTACGGCCCTGAAGTTGTATCGGAAGTACTTGGAGTTCGAAGATGCGGGTGTGCTGGAGCTGATGCTTCAAGATATCTACCGAGCTGGGCGTGACGTCAACTTCCGACCACCTGCTAGAAGCGGGCAGGCTGCGGACGTCCAACGGACGGACACCCCGCCTCCACTGCCCACTGACGGAGCAACTGTGGCTCCATCGACGCCGGGTGCCCCTGGCATTGGGCCATCGTCGAGTGGCGGGTTCGGCGCAGGGTCGACTTGGACGCCCGGAAAGGGGTCGCCGCTTCGATGAGGGTGGAGGCACGTCGCATTCAGAAGAGTGTATGGCTCGGTGGGTCGTCGTTCTAGATCCAGAGAGGCAGGCTTGTAGTACCAATATAAAGCTTTTCGGGTCCGACATCACCGGTCTTTCATCGCATTGGTCGTGCTGTCGTTGAGTGGCGCATCTCGTAGCTGACGCTGATCGCGGTGGAAAGGCATTCGCCCATCTATTCCCACCGGGAAGGCGTCAACAGCATGATTAGCAGCAACTCCGTCGCGACCGACGCAGATGTGCTCAAATTGCATCAGAAGGAAGCTAGCTGCAACGTAATTACTATGAACTCACTTGAGTAAGCGCGCTGGTCCCAAATTCTCTTGCTGAGATGGGCTCTATCTCCAACTTGTAACGTCCTCCCTGACCCAAACCCGGCATTTCCTCAACACATGTCTGCACCACCTCCAACGGCGCGTGCTCGCGCAAGCAGGCTACATTCGCCGAATGATCTGTTCGAGCCTAGCTTTTTCGTAATGCAACTTTTGCGATGAAATCCCACTTGCGCAACATCCTATCGATGATCGTTGAAGACCGACGCCGTCCCTCGACGATACTCGCCCGCCCCCTTCCACCCCCCTGCGCGGAGAACGGCGACTTTCACCTACGACGCGCAGCAGTTCGCCGTGACGCACAGATTTCACGCGTAAACTTGGACATTAGCTTTGGATAGACGTTAAGTAAAATATGACGCGCTTTTTACACGCTTTCTCTGCGTTTTCCTCTTCTTTTCCCCCTTTCATCGTCTCTTTTGCTCGTTTTCATCAACACAACACCCCTGCAACCACATCCCGATTGAGAATAGCACCAACGTCTTTGATCGTCCGCTTTACCATATTGGGTATCATGCTCAGCCCTACGGGGCGCTTTAAGCTTACACCCTGAGGGGAGCGGGGCTTTTCGACCAATCAGATGTCATCGATGGCGCACTGATCTCGTCGCTATATATTCTGCTCTTCTTGTCCGTCCCCCAACTTCTCTTCTTCCTCTCTCCTCACGGTTTGACTGTTGATTTGCTTCTAGCTCCAGCTATGATGTCTTCTCTCTTCTCGCCTGCGTCGGATCCCGCCCGCCCGTCTGAGACCGGTCCGGATTCAAGGGTTAAAGTCCCTGTCAACACCAGCTCGACCTTGGTCGCCTCGCTTGGTTCCCTTGCCCTTCGATTCGTCGCTTCAGCCGCGTCTTACCTTCGCCCTCTCCTGGCTTCCCCCTGGGAACGCATCAGGTACGCGTCTACTCACTGATAACTTCCCTTGACCGGGGTTGAGCTACATGAAGTTTCGTTTACTGACCTTGTGCTCCAGTGGCTTCCTCTTCGCTCCGGCACCCCTCGCGATGCTTGTCGACAGCTCGTCTCCTCGTCAACCCCAGACTAGAGCTTCTCGACCCTCGATCACGGCGCCCTCTTCTTCTCATGGTATGTCCTCTCCCTCTGAGGGCTTTTGTTCGCGGTTCACTGCTCCTGTCCCCTTCGTCTGTACCCCTCCCCCTCTGTCCCCCCGAGCGTTCACGCTCAGCATGTCCCATTACATGGGTTCTCTTCCCAGAAGAAGCCCTTCCCCTGTTCTTGTTTCTGGTCGGTCTCGCTCCCCTCCCCGTGCCTCCCCCGCTCCATCGGTCGAGAGGAACACCATCCCCATTGACATCTTCTCCCCTCTTCTGCCCCGATCCCCCTTTGCCCCAACCCCCTCCAGGCTCCCTCTCTTTGAGAATGAGACCTGCGCGGTTCATCATCCCTTTGTTCCTTATGTTTCTGCTTCTCCTCCCCCGGCTTCCATCAGGACGCCTTCAGTTTCCTTCGTCTCCTCGCACTGCCTTGACGACCCCTTTGTCGATTCCCCTTCCCCTACCCGCCCTGTGCCTGACTTTGATCAGCTCATGGCATTTGCCGAAAGGCAGATTAGCAGGGCACGCAGTGCCCGGCTTCTTCCCACGCGTTTTTCTTCTTCTTCCATTTCTGGTTCTTCCTCTTCCTTTTCTGCGTCTTTGCCTGCTGTTTCTTCCCCTGTTGTTTCCTCTCCTGCTGTTTCTTGCTCTGTTGTCGCTTCGTCCCCTTGTCTTCCTGTTGATTCCCCTGCTGGTTCCTTGGTTTCTGCCCCTCGCGAGATGGATACAATGGATCGTAGTGTCGAGCGCATGCGCCTTCGGGCAATTGAACTTGACCGCGAGACTGCGTTGAAGCTTGCACAACTCAAGGCTCTGGTGGCCAGTGGCCCGCTGACGAAGCCGTCTGCTGACAAGAGCTACGACTACTCTACGGACTCGCCGACTCCTCACACCATCTCGAACTGGGACTCAACCCTCGAGGAGGATCGCATCAGTTCGTACTCGTTTACACACATGCCCTCGCCTACGGCACAGGTCCCCGCAGCCTTGGCTGAGTGGGATACGTCGTCGTCGACTTCCTCTGCTGTTTCTGCTTCTCCTGTTGTTTCTGCTTCTCCTGTTGTTTCTACTACTCCTGTTGTTTCTGCGTCTCCTGTTGCTCCTCCCCGACCTTCTTCGCCTGTCTTGGCCCCGGTCAAGATCATGCCAGATGGTAGCATTCGCGTGCGCTGCTTTGTTCCCCATACCCCGGATCCCCTCCCCATGTCTCCTGGTAGCGATGCGATCCTGCGCAAGTTTGCGCGCAACGTTACCCAAGCCCACTTCGCCGCTCGCGGTAAGAAGCTGCCCCCTTCCTGGACGCCCCCTTCTTTTGCCCATGGAAAGCCTGGTTTCTCCAAGCTTCCGCAACCCATTCCTGTATCCCCTCCACCCCCTCGTCGCATTGTTTTCATTAGTCGTCGTTCTCGTCGTGCTGGTCCCTTGTGATTCCCTCTCCCTTGCTTGTTTCGGTGTCTTCTGCTTCCTGCATAGCCCAATACCTTTTCTTTCCTCTCTCCTTCTTTGCCCCCCTCCCTCGCTCGCGACTGCCAAACATACTTAGTACCTTGCTGCGGGAGGGTAATTGTACTCCCGCCAATCTTGATCTAACCGCTATATATTTGCTATATTATTGTATAGTTACTAGGAAAACCGGATCTAGCCCTGCATGTCCACTGGCTATTGGCTAACACTTGTAGTTTCACACGAGGCAGCTCATCCAAAATAGTGAGTCCTTCTCTCAACATTGACTAACAACGCTTTTGACAAGCTAATCCCCATTAATCAGTAACTCTCACATCGCTTTAAATCCACCATGGTATCAAAAGTAAGCACACCCTCCACTCCTGATTGTAACATTGGCTGATTCATATGCGCCTGGGTTCATGTATGGTTTCAAAGCGGATACAAAGAGGAGTAAGTAACTACGTTTTTCAGTCCCATGTTGTTGACTTTGACTGACCATTTTGTACCGACACCCTAGAGTGTGGCCTCTCCGTGATATCACCACTTTCTCTACCTGTGAGCTGTGCTTACTCTGGCCTTTGTCATGATTTCTCTATTCTCCGTCAGCCATTCCCTCATGATAATGGCAAGGGCATCACGTCTTGATTTTCATGGTAAATCTTTTTGCACGCGCCATTATCTGCAGAGCCAGCATCTATCTCTCCCGCCCCCCACACACCACTCCAATCCTACATCAATGTCGATGTCGTGAGTACTTGGTAGACGGCTCGGAAAATTCTCAACCCTTCATAGACTTGCCACTTGGTTGGGCTAGAGCTTTCAGCCTTGAAATGGGAGAACAGGACCACAAGATAATGGTGACCATTAGTGTATGCTGAACTGTTCCCTCGGAGGCACGTGTCACTGCAATGTACGGATACACAGCAGTGAGAAAAACGTATCGAAATAAAATTATCAGTTTTTCCAAAACGATGCGGTTACATCATTGCAGGCCCGGCTTCATTAAGGGCCGGTAAATTTCGGCCCAACCATGGTTCAGATCTCTCGGATTTGCCCCGGTTGGCCTAGCCCTGCTGCCGTGTCTGCCACAACAGCAGCCGATAGCACAACGATGGGATAGTCATGACGTGACAGAGTTAGAGCGCAGTCGATATCGCCTCGTCAAACGCAGCTCGGGCATAACAGCGGAAACCGAGTCGAGTTGCCGGAGAAGGGAAGAAATGCCACAAAAGCGTCATCAAGGCTGCCTCCCAATCCCGTGCAGATGAGGGAGCCGCGAGAGGCGCGATAAGAAAGCGACATAGCATACAAGGCCAAGCCGTGATGTGGCTTGGGCCAGCAATAGGCGAGCTGGAAAAAGACAAGCACCCCTCTCACGGCATGGAAGAGGCCGCAAGGTTTACCAGGGGGCCGGAGGTGCAACAATCAGACGCTGACACGCTTGGACCAAGACCTTCGTTCGGGACGAGGCCGACAAAAGGTTGAGGAAAAGCGAGGATTTTCGGCCCAGACTCGAGAAAGATGCGGGAGTGACCGGGATGTGAATAGATGGGCCGGTTGCCACACTATTACATGGCCAAGCAGCAAACCACGATCGACGAAACAACCTAGATTACCAGAAAACAGTGGAGAGGACATGGGACGAATGAAGTGAAATGAGCACATTTTGGGTTCGATTCGGGTACCCGATCTAGGCGCTGCGCGGGCGTGGTCATGCCGCTTTCTTGAAGGTGATGTGCGCAGGGGGGATTCGGGCTCATGTCTGGCGTGCGCTGCTGCGGCGAGATACATAACCGGGCTGAAGAAGCGGCAACCCCTTTCGGCCGCCGGCTCCTCGGGGTTGAGTAGCCGGAAAACGGGTGACGGGTCGTCGTCTGTTGCTGTTGACGTGTTGCGGCTCATTATGTAAGTTTCCACACTTGCAATTTGCTTAGCCGGCATGGGGGTGCATTTCACCTCTCAGACGGACAAGCGTCACCACGCGAAATGGGGCGCAGGGCAGGAGGGCTGCTGCTGAGTCTGACTTCGGTCCCTAAGTTTCTGGATTTGCAGCCAGGAATAAGAAGACCGAGGTGCATATGGCTTATACCGGTGCCAACGACTGCTGGCGAGGCGAGGAGGTCTTGGGAATTTCCGGAACGAAGTCGTCGATGTCGGATCCATTGGGAGGAAATCCTGGCAAGTGGATGGTGACGAGTGGTTTTTCCACCAGTGCCGTGGCGCGGTCCCGAAGTCTCGGAAACAAAGGCACAAGAAGAGGCACGACCAGGGGGGGTCTCGTCAACCATCAACGAATCGACCTGCGTACGACATGGTACAGTAGGGCGGGTTGAAATGACATAGCGATGTGGCGCACGGGTGGTGTTCGCCGAAAGGATTACCAGGTTTGTTTGGGCTTTGAAGCCATTTCGTGTTATGGCGCGACATGATTTGAATAAGCCGATATGACAAGGCCCTGGACCCTCCTGAGTCCTTGGGAGTTGGCGTTTGTCCAGGTATTGTTTGGGGCGGGACATCTAGTGTCTTTGGACCGCGACTTTCCGTTGCAGCATCGGAGCCTTTTGACACTGACCAGCGACGACCGGATTGGACCCAGACCCTTGATTGACGGACGACTCAAGGTTTCCGAGGGTCTTCTGGGTCTTCAAGGGATGACAATGGACACACTGGCCGGCGGTTGGGAGACCGGGAGGTTGACTCACCAACATGGACCATGCCGCCTTCGTTGGGGCGCCGGCCGGTAGGGCTGTGAGGTACGGTACGGTACGGTACGGTACGGTACGGGGATGGTGGCTCAACAGCTCCACATGTGTCTCTGGCCTGGCCGGAATTGAAGATGACAGGGCATGGCGCGAGAGTAAGACTTTTTGTATTGTTTTGTTCTGTTCTGGTTTCCCGAGGGCTGGGTGGTGGCGGCGGCGGCCAAGAGACACATCCAACGGCCAGGGCGAGTGAACTCACTGTCTCTCTACCTAGGTACTACCTAGATAAGGTACACAGTAAGTAAGTAATCTGCCCTGAGCAGTGAGCACACAGCTCAGAGGAGCCGTGTAATTTCAACAAGATGCCTCTCGGTGAGCGGCGGCGGGCATGATGGCCCCAACAGACCGTTCCAGCGGATGCACACCTGGGCTGCGTCCTCGGTAAGCTAAGGTGTGGCAGCGCGCGGCGCTAGGCGGTGGCCTGCAGGTAGTCAGCGAGCGGGATCGATGGGATGGAATACGTAAGCTAGGCGGGTGGGTCGGGGCGAAGCTAAAAGGCACACGGAACATTTGCTGGTCCGTGTGTTTTATAGTGACCACCAACCCCGCATTCCCTATAACAGGTCACAGGTGGCACTGGCGCAGGCGGCAGCAGACAAGCAGTTAGCAGGCAAGTGCGACGCCCCTTGTCATGGGCTTCCTTGTCTCGTTCAGGCGCACTACTATTGTACCCCTCAGCCTACTTTAATTCTAGCCTTGTTTATTTGTTCCTTATAGACTTAGCAAATTAACCTATAACTATAATATTATCTATAACTAACAACACTATATTTACTATAGGAAAACTAGCCTTTTTAATTATAATAATTACCTACTATAAGTAAATAATAAATAAATCCTATAGTGGGGTATTTTAGTAGTTATAATTATATCTATATAACTTTTTTTACTTACTAACGTTAGTTATAAGGTATTTTAATGTTTATAGTCCCTATATTTAGGGATAGTAATAATATCTTACTATCTCTACTACTATTACTTTCCTATAAGTCTTAGGCCTATTAGTTAAAGTTAAACCTATTTATATCCTTCTTTTAGGTTTATAAATCCCTTTGTAATCCTTCTGCCTCTATTCCTAAGTCCTTAAAGGTGCTAAAAGATTATATATATAAGGCAGTATAGGTATTAGTAGTCCTCTTATTAAGTTAGAAGATTACTAACCTTAGTAATAAGGAAAAGACTTCCTTTATACTATACTTAAAGGCACTCTTACTACTAGTCTTACTACTTTTTATCTACAGCCTAAATAATAATTTTAGTACTAGCTTCTATAAAGGTATTTCTAGCTTAGCCTATATCTCTAAGAGGGGATTCTTAAAAAAGATAAAGTTATTATTATAATTAATAGATACTTAGAAATTATCTATATAGAGATCTTACTAGATTATCTTCTTTAGTAATAAGTAATATAAATACTTCTAAGCCTACTAGGTAATATAAGGTATATAGTAAAGTAATAAGCTTAGCTTCTATTTTATCTTTTTCTAATTAAAGGATATATTATCTTATTTAGTAATTAGATCTAAGGTAGCTAGGTTAACTACTAGCTAAAATAGTTAAAAATCCTCTACTAGTAAAGGCTATAAAATAGCCTTACTTTTTCCTTTTTGTTATTTAGGCTAGCTTTTCTTAGCTTTATCTTAGAATACCTTTAGTATCTAATTTATCTTTTTGCTACTCTTATTAATCTCCTTTATAGCTGTCTTATTAATATATATATCTTACTGCTCTTTAATCTACTTTACTATAATAACCCTATCTATTATCTTAACTTATCTTTTTATATAGGATAAGAGGGTATTCTACTTAAGAATATCTTAATTCCTCTTCTATTATTTAATAACTCTACCTTATAAAAGGATACTAACTCTAAGGGTAGCCTTAGTATCCTAGATATCCTACTAGAGCTAAGGAGGGAGCTTTACTAATATTTATCTTATTAGGCTGTCTCTAGCTTTTACTTTACTTTTTAAGGGGTTATAGTGTTTCTAGTAATAGTATTTAGAAATATAGGCTATTACTAGAGATCTCTTTTTACTCTAATAGGCCTAAAAGCTCTTTTAGGTTAGTATAGCTATAAACTAGACTTAGAGAATCTAACCTTAATATTATAGTCTATAAATCCTACCTTAAAGATCTTATTCTATATACTAAGGAAGTGTAGCTTATTAAAAACAAACTAAGCCCCCTATATAGCCTTAATTATTATGCTATAAAATACCTTTTAATATACTAGTATATCTTAATATCTAGAGGTTATAAAAAGTAACTATAATAGGCTAGTAGAAAGAAGAGGATAATATAAAAGAAGTAGCAGTAGTAGATAAACTTTACACTTTTATAAGTATAAAATCTATCTATAACTAACAGCCTCTATCTTTAAGGCCCTTAAGTTTAGTAATAAGTAAAGTCTAGGCTGTTAATAATACTAAAAATAACCTCTATACCTATAGATACTAGGAAGCTAAAATACTACTCTAGAGTATACCCCTTTACTAAAAAAGAGGTGTTATATTTAAAGGACTAAGTGTTAAAGTAATAAAGCTATATAACTACTAAAGTAAAGTTATTATACCTTAACTTATTATATACTAAAAGGACTCTATCTTAAAGTTTAGTAGCACTATAATCCTTTAGTATAACCTTACTAGTTAAGATTAAGAAGGAAGGTATTAATATATTAGCAGTAGAGATATAGTTAACTACTATAGGGCTCTCCTTATTACTTAGGTTAAATATTATAGGCTTAAAGGATTTCTTCCTCTTAGTGCTAATAACTTTAATACTACCTATAATCTATCTAACTTAAAAAGGGGACTTATTAAAATTCTAGAGGTTATCTAGAGATATATACAGCCTATAAAGCATAGCCTAGTATTTAGAGAACTAGTCCTCTAGATAAGATAGATCTACTTTAGCCTTAAGTCTCTTTACCTTAGTAAACTTAGTAGACCCTATCTAAAGTTTAGGATACCTCTAGAAGAAGCTAGAAAGCTACTTCTTATAGATAAAGCCCTCTAGGCACTCCCTAAAGGATTATATAGTATTAGCTACTTAGATAATACCCTTATTAGTTAGGCTTATTTAACTAAGTATAGACTTAAAGATCTAGCTAAAGGTAATAATACTCCTCTCTTTATTATTAGTTAGACTAGGAGGATATTTAACCTCTTTACTAGAAGGTAGAGTCTTACTTACCTTTAGTAGGCTAATATACTTCTTTAATAGGGATATAGATATCTTAGCCTACTTAGTAATAGTAGTATAAGTAGGTAGATTAGTAGTTTAGTATATCTGTCTGCCTTAATATGCTTAGAGATATCTTTTTACTAGTAAGAGAAGTCTTATATTATTTACTATCTAAGTAGAAATAAGTAAGGTATTTCTTTACACTAATACTATATACATAATACAGTTAATCTATATATAGAGAGAAAAACCTCCTGTAATTTATATAGGAGGAAAACAACCTTATTATTAAACATTAGAAGGTTAGCTTGTTTTTACCTAATATAATATAGGATTATTACAAAAGGAAAACATAATACATAAGGTAGGTTATACTGTTATTAGAGCCCTATTATGCATATAGGGCCTAGGGCTCTACTTTTGTAGGGCTCTAGTAGCTAATTAGACTTCTATAAAAGTAGCTTCCTGCAGTTAGAATTAAACTAACTGTCTGTAGCATAAAGTGCGCATAGACGCTACTAGACGTATGCTACTACGTTACATAGGTTTAGAGATATCTTTTAGTAGTAACTTTTACTACGCTTAATAGATCTATATTAAAATTAGGTATATCATAGATAATAAGGTTAAAAAGAGATATACTAAATATAAGGTTATTTAGAGTAGTAGTTATTAGTTAGTATTAAAATGTAAGGTTATATAGAGTTATATAAGGTATTTAATAGTTATAGATAAACTTATAGTTATAGGTTAATTTGCTAAGTCTATAAGGAATAAATAAATAAGCCTAGAATTAAAGTAGGCTAAGAGGTATACTATAAAAGTGTGCTAAAGTAAGAAATTAATATAGGGAGAAATAGATATTTACTCTAACTCCTACTAAGTACCCCTTAGCCTACTTTAATTCTAGCCTTATTTATTTATTCCTTATAGACTTAGTAAATTAACCTATAACTATAAGTTTATCTATAATTATTAAATACCTTATATAACTATATATAACCTTATATTTTAATACTAACTAATAACTACTACCCTAAATAACCTTATATTTAGTAGATCTCTTTTTAACCTTATTATCTATAATATACCTAATTTTAATATAGATCTATTAAGTATAGTAAAAGTTACTACTAAAAGATATCTCTAAGCATATTAAGGTAGGTAGACATACTAAACTACTAATCTACCTATCTATAGTACTATTACTAAGTAGGCTAGAATATCTATATCCCTATTAAAGAAGTATATTAGCCTACTAAAGGTAGGTAAGACTCTACCTTCTAGTAAAGAGGTTAGATATCCTCCTAGTCTAACTAATAATAAAAAGAGAAGTATTATTACTTTTAGCTAGATCCTTAAGTCTATACCTAGTTAAATAGGTCTAACTAATAAAGGTATTATCTAAGTAGCTAACACTATATAATCCTTTAGGGAGTACCTAGAGGGCTCTATCTGTAAGAAGTAGCTTCTTAGCTTCTTCTAGAGGCATCTTAAACTCTAGATAGGGTCTGCTAAGTTTACTAAGGTAAAAAGACTTAAGGCTAAAGTAGATCTATCTTATCTAAAAGACTAGTTCTCTAAATACTAGGCTATACTTTATAGGCTATATATATCTCTAGATAACCTCTAGAATTTTAATAAGTCCCTTTTTTAAGTTAGATAGATTATAGGTAGTATTAAAGTTATTAGCACTAAAAGGAAGAAATCCTTTAAGCCTATAATATTTAACCTAAGTAATAAGGAGAGCCTTATAGTAGTTAACTATATTTTTACTACTAATATATTAATACTCTCTTTCTTAATCTTAACTAGTAAGGTTATACTAAAGGATTATAGTGCTACTAAACTTTAAGATAAAGTCCTTTTAGTATATAATAAGTTAAGGTATAATAACTCTACTTTAGTAGTTATATAGCTTTATTACTTTAATATCTAGTTTTTTAAATATAGTACCTCCTTTTTAGCAGAGGAATATACTCTAAAGTAGTATTTTAGCTTCTTAGTATCTATAGGTATAGAGGTTATCTTTAGTATCATTAATAGCCTAGACTTTACTTATTACTAGACTTAAGGGCCTTAAAGATAGAGGCTATTAGTTATAGATAGATTTTATACTTATAAGAGTGTAAAGTTTATTTACTACTACTACTTCTTTTATATTATCCCCTTCTTCCTACTAGCCTATTATAGTTACTTTCTATAACCTCTAAATATTAAGATATACTAGCATATTAAAAAAGTATATTATAGCATAATAATTAAGGCTATATAGGGGGCTTAGTTTGTTTTTAATAAGCTACACTTCCTTAGTATATAGAATAAGATTTTTAAGGTAGGATTTATAGACTATAATATTAGGGTTAGATTCTCTAAGTCTAGTCTATAGCTATACTAACCTAAAAGAGCTTTTAAGCCTATTAAAGTAAAAAGAGATCTCTAGTAATAACCTATATTTCTAGATACTATTACTAGAAATATTATAACCTCTTAAAAAGTAAAGCAAAAGCTAGAGACAGCCTAGTAAGATAAATATATAGTAAAGCTCCCTCCTTAGCTCTAGTAGGATGTCTAGAATGCTAAAGCTGCCCTTAGAGTTAGTATCCTTTTATAGGGTAGAGTTATTAAATAATAGAAGAGGGATTAAGATATCCTTAAGTAAAATACCCTCTTATCCTATATAAAAAGATAAGTTAAGATAATAAATAAAGTTATTATAGTAAAGCAGATTAAAAAGCAGTAAGATATATATATTAATAAGATAGCTATAGAGGAGATTAATAAAAGTAGTAGAAGGATAAATTAGATACTAAAGGTATTCTAAAATAAGGTTAAGAAAGGCTAGCCTAAATAACAAAAAGGAAAAAGTAAGGCTATTTTATAGCCTTTACTAGCAGAGGATTCTTAACTATCCTAGATAGTAGTTAACTTAACTACCTTAAATCTAATTACTAAATAGAATAATATATTCTTTAATTAGAAAAAGATAAAATAGAAGTTAGGCTTATTACTTTACTATATACCTTATATTACCTAGTAGGCTTAGAAGTATCTATACTACCTATTACTAAAAGAGATAATCTAGTAAGATCCCTATATAGATAATCCTTAGGTATTTATTAATTATAATAATAACTTTATCCCTCTTAAGGATCCCCTCTTAGAGATATAGGCTAAGCTAGGGATACTCTTATAGGAGCTAGTACTAGAATTATTATTTAGGCTGTAGATAAAAAGTAGTAAGACTAGTAGTAAGAGTGCCCTTAAGTATAGTATAAAGGAAGTCTTTTCTTTATTATTAAGGTTAGTAGTTTTCTAACTTAATAAGAGGACTACTAATACTGTTACAGGCTATGCTATAATAAGTGTAACTAGGCTAGTGCCTGCTATAACCTACTATTGCTTACAACTAGCTAGAGGGGTATGTATGTATAACGCGTATAAGATAAATACCTATACAAACTATATGTTATTTACACTTTCTACTTTCTCTCCTTAGCTTAGATAAATTATATTAAGTTACTATATGCCTATTATAAGGTAATACTAGCCTATTACATATCTAAGCTCTTAAAACAATAATAAATACTTTGCTAATTATACTGCGTAATAGGTATATAATAAGATAACAAAATAATAATAAGCTGTAAGGGTTCTCTATTAGTAGAGGTAAAAGCTAAAGTTACAGCCTTAAAGTAAGTAATAGTAGAGATAATATAAGAAATAAGAGAGCTTAAAGTAAGAAGCACTAACCCCTAAGGCGTAAGCCCTATAATTAAATTATATAACAAAGAGTCCCTAGAAGTAGTAAACACTACGTCTATAGTAACTACTATAGTAGCTACGCCTACGCTAGCTAAGAACTACCCCTAAATTATTTAGAAACTAATACTAAACCCCCTAAAGTTCTCTAGCTAGCGTTAGGACTTCCCTATATAGTTACATTAGATATATAATAAGTTATATATTAATAAAGTATTCTTTATAATAAAGTAAGAGGCTTAGTACTTTATTAACTTCTGCTTAGATATAGCGCCTTAGAGAATAGTATTAACTTACTACAAAATAGGGGGAGCCTAAGTGAATTATAACCCTAAAGAGTTCCTAAAGTACCTAAAGTGTATATATAGCAACCTAAATATAAAGACCTATATATCTGCCTCCTTAATAAGTATTAAGATAAAGAAGTATAAATCCTTTACTACCTTTCTCTTAAAGTTTAAATAGGTGTTAGCTAAAGCAGGAGGCTACTTATAACTAAGTAAAGCATAAATTACACTTCTCTTAAATACTCTTCCTCTCTATATCTAAAGCATACTAGTAAGTATCTTACTTTCCCTTACTTTCTACACCTATATATAATAAGTAAGTAAAGTAGCCTAGAAGGTTAAGAACCTAGCTAGCAGCATACAGCCTACTTACTAGTACTTACTACCCTAAGCGCTAAAGAATGCTAATAGTAATATATAAATAATAAGAAGAATAATAATATATATAGCTAGTAAAGCTAAAGAAAAAGAACGCCTTAAGGCGTAGAAAGTATATATTAAAACATATTAGTACTATACCTACTAGAAGATTAAACACCTAGCTTATAATTACCCTAACGTTAAGAAGAAGAAGAGTAAGCCTACCTATATAGCTAAAGTAACTACTAAGGTTAAGGAGCTTAAAGAAAGTAATAACGCTTATAGTATAGCTAAGAGTAGAGAGGAGTTAGAAAAAGAGTAGCTCTAGAGTAAAATTAGGCTTTAGAGCTAATAAGTAAGAAGCATATAGGATAGGAGGAGTTTTAGCGTAGGAGGAGAATAATTAGACTAGCTACACTATTAGATACCTATGTTAATAAAGGATCCCCTACCTAAGCCCTTACTAATACTAGTTATAATACTTACGTAATAGTAAACTATAACTTTATATACGCTTAGCGCTTTCTGTATGTCTCTTAATAGAAAATCCCCCTAAAAGGGTTTACTAATAAATTAGCTAGTATAATAGTAGAGGGAGTAGTTATATTTAACCTTAAACTCTATAGATATTACTAACGTATATATATATATGTTATATATAGCCTTAATGTTAATATATTCCTAGGGAAACCTTAGATAGAATATAACTACGCTGTTTATAACGCTGTAAAGCGCACTATATACTATAGGTAAGCAGACCTTATGCTACGCCTAGTTAGCTAATAAGAGTCTATAATAGTGTGTAAAATTAGAGCTACATAAGTAATTAGAGCGCCTGCCTTTATAGCTATCTATTATAGGGCTGTATATAAGGACTATACTGCTTACTGCAACCTATCTATAAGAAAGATAAGTAAGGATTTATAGGCGTTCTCTTAGATTATAGTAGTTAGTCTTACTAACGTAGAGAAAGCCTTATAGCTAAAGTCAGATAAAAAGGTAAAATAAGCTGCTAAAGTTATAGTATTACTATAATAGGTATATAATAAATATAGTAACGTATTTAACCCTAACACCTTAATAAAAGTACCTCTACGCTAACCTAGCTGTAACTACTATATAGACTTAGAACTAGTAGTAACCCTACTATAGGGCCCCCTTTATAGTATATTAAGAGAGGAATTATTAGTCCTAAAGAAGACCCTAGAGGACCTCTTTAATAAGGGCTTTATCTAAGTAAGTAGCTCTGTAGTAGGGGCGTTAGTGCTTTTTGTATACAAACTAGGCAGTAGGTTACACTTTTGCTGTAATTACTAAGCGCTAAACGTAATTATAAAGAAAGACTATTATCCCCTACTACTTATCTTTAAGACTCTCTATTATATAGGATTAGCTAAGTAGTACATTAAAGTAGATATAGTAGCAGCCTTTTATAAGATATAAATTATAGATAGTAATAAGTATAAGACTGCCTTTTGTATATAATATAGGCTTTTTAAGTAGTTAGTTTACCCCTTTAGGCTAATAAATATACCTACAAACTAGTAGCGCTTTATAAATAGCTTACTTTAGGAGTTTCTTAATAACTTTATTACTATATACCTTAATAATATTCTTATTTATTCTAATAGGATAAAAGAGGACTACAAACAGAAGGTCTGCTAGGTCCTTAAGAAGCTCTACGTAGTAGGGCTTAGCCTAGATGTAAGGAAGAGTAACTTTAGCGTAAAGAAGGTAAAGTATATTAGCTTTATCCTAGAAGCTAGGAAGGGCATCTTAGCAGACCTAGAAAAGGTATATACTATTTGTAAGTAGTTAGTGCCTTAGTCTGTTAAGGGCGTAAGAAGCTTTTTAGGTTTTACTAACTATTACTAGATGTTTATACCTAACTACACTAAGGTAGTTAAGCTAATAACTTACCTTACTAAGAAGGGTGTATTATTTATGTAGTTTATAGAGTGTACTATAGTATTTAAGGAGCTAAAGAACTGCTTTATAATAGCTTTATTACTATAAAACTTTAACTTAGACGCCCTAACGTTTATAGAGACTAACTGCTTTAGGTTTACACTAGGGGGCGCCTTAATGTAAGTAAATAATAAAGGTAAGCACTAACTTATTACTTTTTACTTATAAAAGCTTACACTAGCATAGTATAACTACTCTATTTATAATAAGGAGCTATTAGCTATACTAGATTACCTCTAAGCGTAGAGAGTAAAGCTATATAGTATAAAGAAGCCCTTTAAAGTAATAGTTAACTATAAGTCCCTTAAGTACTTTATAAAAAAGCAGAAGTTAATAAAGCGCTAGAGCTATTAGGCTAAGATGCTTACTAAATATAACTTCTATATTATATATTAGCCTAGTAAGGATGTAAGCGTTCCTAATATACTCTCCTAACGTAAGTAAGACGCCCCCCTTATATAGGATAATAACTACTAGTAGGGATATATTATCTAAATAATCTTAGATAAAGCGTAGCTAGTAATAGCCTGCTGCGTAATAGAGGCACCTCTAGCGCTATATATAGAGGTATTTAAGAATAAAGAATTATAAGCTTTATAGGTTGTAATATAGGATAGTAATACTATCTTCTAAGTAGTGTATACAGCTGTCTAGTAAGAGGACTACTTACTTCTACTAGACCTCTAGTTATGTATTTAGATTGTAGACTGCTGCCTTAATAACATAAAGCAACTTACCTAAAGGGGGAGGATATAGATGCTAGGTAATAATAACCTTAATTCCCCCTCTAATAGCCTATACACCTAGTTAGTATAATAAAGCTATAATTTAACTATAACTAGGCACCTAAGTAGAAATAGCACCTTAGAGATACTTTTATAGAGGTTTTACTAGCTAGGTTAGTTACAGATAGTGTAGCGTTTTGTCTATAACTATAACGTATATAGGAGCAGTAAGATCTAGTGTAACATAAAGAAAAGCCTTTTGTAACTGCTAAGTATACCTAAGCGCTTAAAAAGCAACCTCTTAATAGATTTTATTATAGACCTCCTACTATCTAGCCTAGACTGCGTTACTAATATATAGGTTATTATAGACTGCCTAGGAAAGTTAGTAATACTTAAGCTAATAGTAATAATAGATATAGAGGTATACACTAAAAGATTCCTAAGTTACTATTATTACTTCTATAGTATACTAAAAAGTATTATTAGTAATAGAGGGAGTAACTAGATAAGTAAGTTCTAGCGTAAGTTTTACGTACTTACTAGTATTAAGTAAAGACTAAGTATGTTATACTACCTATAGAGTAATAGAGCTACTAAGCGCTTTAACTAAGAGATTTAAGTAATATTATATACCTATATAAGTTACCTTTAAGAGGATTAGGTGTATTAGACACTAGTTATGTAACTAGTAATTAATAACTGTATTACGTTAGTAACTAAGTTAAGCCCCTTCTTTATAGAATATAGTTACTATATAGACCTTGTTATAGTTAAAGAGAGCGCACTAAAGATAATAGATATATATAAAAAAGTTACTAAAAGACTTATGTAATAGATAACTAAAGTGACTTTAATAGTATAAGTAGTAATAGCTGCAGCCTAGTAATAAACTAAAGAATTAGCTAATAAGTAGTAAAGTGTAGCTAAAAGGTTTAAAGTAGGTAATAATATATAGTTATTAATATATAACTACTGCTCTCTGTAACTAAATTATAAGCTTAATTAGCTACATTACTATTACTAAGTTACTAAAGTAATTAGCCCCCTTATAGTTAAACTTAATGTACTTAGTAATATCTATAACTAATTTTATATAGACCTATTATGCTGCACTAGGAGTAACCCTTTACTAGGCTAGAAAGCCTATAATATATAACCTCCCCCTTTAATAAAAGATAGTAAGGAGGAATAGCATATTACTAAAATAATTAGTATGTAATAGCGCAGCAGAGAAAAGGTAAAAACGCGCTAGGCGCTAATACGCTAGGAGGGCTTTACTAAAGCTATATAGGAACTTATTAAATTAATTAAAGACACTATAGCCTTAGACTCCTTTAAAGAGAAGTATAGACCTATTAACGTCTATAATAAAGGTAATATATATATATAAAGGAAGATAAGAATATATAATAAGCAGATAAGTAATAAATCTCTATTAAAAGGCTGTAGCTTATAAAGAATAACTAGGCCCTATAGGGTAAGCAGTAGGGCTGTGTAGAATAAGTATGCTTAGAGCGTATAAGAGACTCCCCTACTAGGAGTCTCTTAGCTTAGGGGAGGGGCTGTAACTAAAGTTAGCAGTAATAAAGTTAATAAACTAGGAATATAGAGTTAGTATAAGAGTTATATAGGAGAGAGTATAAGACTAGTACTTACTCTCTTAAGAGAGACTAAGATCTCCTTAACTATAATAATAAAGTGCTTACCTTAGGCAGCTATAAGACTACTTAGGTAGGAAGTAACCTTACTATATATATTATTAGTAGCAGCCTAGGCAGCAGCTGTAGTAGTAGTAAAGGCTAGGAAGGGGGGAGTAGGCGTAGCAGATATAGGGGGTGTATTATTAGATACGCTGTAGGTGTGCTTTCTATATGTCTTCTTAGCGCTCTTCTACGCCTCCTACTTTAAGTTAGTTATAACCTCCTAGGCCTTAACAGCTAGCTAGAAGGAGGTGCGCTCTATAGAGCTAGAGGTAGTTAGGGTAGCAGTATAGGCAGTAAGAGATATTACCTTATAGAGGCCTAAGGAGGCCTTAGGGATCTAGGTTATATTAGTAAGGCATAAGATTTATATAAGTAGTAAAAGATATATAGGTTAGTAGCTATAGTTAGACTGTATATAAGGAAGATAATAGTACTTATAGGCGCTAATATTCTCTATATATTATATAGTAGTAGGGTTATATATAAGGCAGTAAGTATATAGGAAGTAAGGGTGTATATAAAGGATAGTTAGTATGTAGGTAGGGGTAGTAGTAGGGGTAGCAGTAGAGGTAGAGGCGTTAATATAATATCTCTTTATAATAGGAGAGCTGCAGTTAGCCTTATTAGCCTTATTATTATTATTATTATCCTAGCTAAGTTAGTTAAATTATATAATACGCTTACTAAAAAGGTAACTTACAGTAGAGGTAGGTAACTAGAGCTTAGGGCCTAAGGGAGTAATAGGGTTAAAGGCCTTATTATCCTTAGGGGATAGGGAGCAGCTAGGGATTATAGGGGGCTATCTTATAAGTTAGTAACTAATTAGCAGTTTACGTATACGTATGTAGGCCTATATAGGGATTAATTTACTTATAGCTATTATAAATTATCTAATTCCTATAATAAATAACTAGTAATTAGTAAAAGACTAATAAAAACAAAAGGAAAGTATAGCTGTATGTAGGATAAATACTTATAATATTAACAAAAGGGCTAGTAAGGAAAAAGGAAGAAAAACAATAAGCCTACTAGCCTATAAGAATACTTAGTAGGCTGTTTCTTAAATTACAGTATATAACTATTAAGGGCTAGTAGAGCCCTATAGCGTAGGAGGGGAGTATATATTATAAGCTACGCTACAATAAGTGTAGCTAGGCTAGTGCCTACTACAACCTACTATTACTTACAACTAGCTAGAGGGGCGCATACGTATAACACGCATAAGATAAATACCTATACAAACTATACGTTATTTACACTTTCTACTTTCTCTCCTTAGCTTAGATAAATCGTATTAAGTTACTATACGCCTGTCGTAAGGTGATGCTAGCCTATTATAAATACCTATACTGCCTTATATATATAACCCTTTAGTACCTTTAAGGACTTAGGAATAGAGGTAGGAGGATTATAGAGGGATTTATAGACCTAAAAGAAGGATATAAATAGGTTTAACTTTAACTAATAGGCTTAAGACTTATAGGAAAGTAATAGTAGTAGAGATAGTAAGATATTATTACTATCCCTAAATATAAGGACTATAAATATTAAGATACCTTATAACTAATATTAGTAGGCAAAAAAAATTATATAGATATAATTATAACTACTAAAATACCTTACTATAGGATTTATTTATTATTTACTTACAGTAAGTAATTATTATAATTAAAAAGGCTAGTTTTCCTATAGTAAATATAGTGTTATTAGTTATAGATAATATTATAGTTATAGGTTAATTTGCTAAGTCTATAAGGAATAAATAAACAAGGCTGGAATTAAAGTAGGCTAAGGGGTACCTATGTTCTTCCCCTTGCCCTCAGCTAAGAATAGACGGTAGGTCAACGGCTTGATCGGCATTGTCAGGGCTTTCTCGTGTGTTCTCGGGGCAGGAGCAAGCAGAGGCTACAGGACCACCCACCATCACCGAGAGAACGATTATATCACTTATGCCGACCAAACATATGTTTCCGTGTGGCCTACGCCAGCATTTGCTCGACTCTCCGGAGACGTACGCCATCGAATGAATCTCGAGTCGAATGCCCTCCGGGGTCTCATCCATCCATTGCTCCGAGGTGACGCGAGCGCCGGGTGATTGTGGTCCTGGTGCATTGCTGGAATCTGCGATTTCAACCCTTCCGTTGCACCGGTAGGTAATACGGCACATCCTTTCTTCCTCGGCTCACGCTGGGAGTCCGTCTGCTCGGAACTCTCCTCCGCTGGCGTCACTGACACCGGCGACTTGACGAGTCGACGACCACCCCGGCCAGCCAAGCAACCCAACACCGGCCAATGGTCGACACCCGTTTCATTGTCTTCTCGTGGCCGTCATCCACAAGTCTTTGGTGCCCAACGCAGGGGAGGGAGGGGTTGGAGTTTCCTTCTCCCACGGCGCAAATATGCCGTCGCCGATGTTCCTCCGTCTCCCTTTTAATTAGATTATCAGGAGATTTCCTCGCCCGTTGATCAGAACTTACTTACCAAGCAGCCACTCGACAATGCCAGAGAGGCAAAGGCAGAGGCAGGTCGCAAGCAGGTTCCCGAGATTCGAGCGACCCCCCAAGCTTGCCCCAGCATCCCCAGGTATCCATCGTTCCACCCCTCCATTCCCCTCCGTCACGTTAATGGATGAGGTGTGCCCCCGAAACCCATTAACCCCGCATCCGGACGGCATCAGAGCGACGCGACACACAATGCGCCTGGCTTCGCAACCACGGCCTCCAGCTGGAATATCCCCAAGCCCTCATTGGCGCACCGCCGCGATCCGGGGACAACGGCGCCTGGACGGGGAGGGTGGGAAGCTTTTTCTGGCACCTTTCGTCCTCGGGGCTGGTTGGGCGGTGGGCCTTCACTTGACCGTGACCTCTCCTCGTCTGCGTGAGCTGGCGATCCCAATGCCTTGGTACTCCGTACTTGTGTACTCAGTAGTAGTAGATGTAGCGGTACCTCTCCGCCCATCAACACCAAGTATCTCGTCCATGTAGTCTCCTCCAGACGGCAGGGTCAGTCAAGCCATGTACTGTGATGTGCCGCCAAGCGTGAGTTGTCTCTCTCTCTCTCATAAATATCACCCACCACTGCCTCGACTCCGCACGAAATGCCCGTTTCCTACGTCCACATACTTCCCGCTCTCCCATGCACAACACGAGAAGTAACCGTGATTGTCATTCCAGTCAATCATCCATCGTCGGATCCAAACGCAAAGCTACTTATCCATCGGTCAACTCGAGCCTCGGCCGTAAATTACCAACGCCCAACGCATAGAAACGAGGCTTGTTCGCTACCGACTTGACACGCAGTATTAGATCGTCTACGGCGGTCAACCCGTCCTTCTCTACTAGCCACTCATCCATCTACTAGTACGATCAGCTACTGCCGAGCCTTGGTCGCCCTCCGAGAGGCACCTGACATCTCGACCACCAAGGGTTACTTGTTTTTGCCGTCAACTCCCCGAAGGAACGATCCACGGGTTGAAGACTAAAACAAAAGGAAGGGGGGGAAACGAACCGCTCGGCCTCCATCATCGATCGGCCTTTCCCTCTCCACTCGATTCGTCGACAGCTCGACGACTACCGATCTATTTACCACCTGACCACAACTTGCTTATCTGCTTGCTTGCTCGGCCTGTGGCTTACTTTGTTTTCTCCTCACGTCTTACTACAACTTGAACAACGAACCCCGTGGAAAAGAAACTAAACCAAACCCAACGCAACCCCGCCCTCCTCCTCCTTGTCGTCCTTGAGCTTTCCCCAACGGTATGCGACCTTGAAGCAAACATTCTTCTTCCAGACCACCCGTTATAGAGTGTATAACAGACCGTGGTACCGCATACTCTCTCGGATTTCGAACAAGACATCTTTTCTCTCTCTGCAAGTAAGTTGTAAGCGTTCTCGAGACTTCGATCCCCCCCCC
>NWBT01000050.1:6004332-6025444 GCA_003386485.1 Colletotrichum lentis
AGCTCCTAGCTTCCCAATCCCAGCCAGTCAAGGCCTCTGCAAGTCAGCCACTTTCACTTGCAGTCCAACGTTTACAGTAGCTGCACACTCCTCACAAACTTGACACTATGCACCATACTTTGTATTCTCCCCCGCCTTCTTCCACAGACTCAAAACAATCTCCGGCTGAATACGGAGCCCCTCCCCTTCCTATCACCGTCGTCGAAGTTCTTTTCCACTTACATGGGAACATGGGAACGCGGGCTGCCTTAACCACGGCTGCATCCACCCGTGGTCACCCCCCTCCCCTGATCCCTATCTTTTCCGATGACATACCCCCGCCCCCACCGCCTCACCACCCAGGCCGAGCTAGATGCCGTGACCGAGGTGACGGTCCCGGGTCTCATCGGCCTGGCCCAACCCTTGTATTGTTCTGCATCTACCTCGCGCTACACTGGTACTGCACTGCACCAGTCGTCTGCATGCCCTGCTCATCTTGCGCCAGTCGTCGCATGTCGCATGTGGGACCTGCCAGAGCCCAAGATCCAAGCGGACTGGTGTCTTTGCGTCCAGTCTCATGCTTTTGTTGGACCCCCACCGGTTCTACCATACCTTGGGGAGGGGTTGTCTTAACATTGGTATTTGCCAGGCACCGAGGGATGAGGGATGAGAGATGACCTTGTTCATACTATAAAGCTGCCCTTGCCACCTCTCTATTCCTCTGTCCGAACGTCGGCTGACTGGTTGCCTCTTTACTCTCCCATAGCTTCTTCCTTGCCCTTCTACAACTTGGTCTCGTTGACTACTTACACCAAGCACCCGCGCTTCACTCGGCAGCCTCACCATACCCACCTTACCACACACCGAGTCGAGCACTCCCGTTCCATTCATCGACAACCAACATGAGTTCTGGTTCCTTCAAGCAGGCAGCCGAGGCCGCACGAACTCGCACCTCCGAAGTCATGAAGGGAGACTCAGTCGCCGTCGCTAATGACTTCCTCCACACCCCGTTCATGAGGGCGGCTCTGCCCTTCATCAACGGCGGTCTCAGTGGCATGGTCGCCACCTCGGTCATCCAGCCCGTCGACATGGTCAAGGTCCGTATCCAGCTTGCCGGCGAAGGTGTTGCTGGAGGACCCAAGCCCACGCCCTTGTCCGTCACGAGGGAGATTATTGCCAGCGGCAAGGCCCTCGACCTCTATACCGGACTGTCCGCAGGCCTCCTGCGTCAAGCCGTCTACACGACGGCCCGCCTGGGTTTCTTCGACACCTTCATGGGCAAGCTCGGTCAACACGCCAAGGACCAGGGCAAGACGATTGGCTTCAAGGAACGCGCGACCGCCGGCCTCGCCGCCGGAGGTCTGGCTGCCATGATCGGCAACCCTGCCGACCTGGCGCTCATCCGTATGCAGAGTGATGGTCTGAAGCCCCTGGCCGAGCGCAAGAACTACAAGAGCGTCATCGACGCCCTCTCGGGCATCGCAAAGTCGGAAGGCGTTGGTGCCCTCTGGGCCGGTGCCGCCCCTACGGTCGTCCGCGCCATGGCCCTCAACTTTGGTCAGCTCGCCTTCTTCAGCGAGGCCAAGTCGCAGCTCAAGCAGAACACACAATGGTCCTCTCAGGCCCAGACCCTCACCGCCAGCGCCATTGCCGGGTTCTTCGCCAGCTTCTTCTCCCTGCCTTTCGACTTCGTCAAGACTCGCTTGCAGAAGCAGTCCAAGGGCCCCGATGGAAAGCTGCCCTACAAGTCCATGGTCGACTGCTTCGCAAAGGTAGCCAAGCAGGAGGGCGTGATGCGCTTCTACCGCGGTTTCGGCACATACTACGTCCGCATTGCCCCCCATGCGTAAGTGGACATTGTCAACCCATCTCCATCCGTGGCGTCCGTGTTTCGAGTACCCTGTCTTGTTTGCTAACAATAGCGTGTCTCCACAGAATGGTAACGCTCATTGTAGCCGACTACCTTGGCTTCCTCACCAAATAGAAGCATAACGATTGATACGCAACCACGTTCATTCACTCTGACGGCCGATCCCCCGATGGGCCCAGAGGTTTCGGTCACCATTGGTTTCTTCTCTGGATTGGAGTGTAACACAGGCTTGCCTCACCAAGTTTCCAGTTGGCTTTTGGGTGCCGCAGTCTGTATTGAAGTCACCTTCCCTAACATCCCTGGCGCTCTAGGTGTATTTACAGGTTGTTTTTATTTATTTTTATTGATACGGGGGTATTCGCTTGGGTATTATACCAAAGTCCTGGACAGAACAGGACAGAAGAGAGAGCGAGGGAGAAAGACAGAGAAAGAGAGACAGAGGGAAATGTACAGGTACATAGCTCCGCCTCAAGATGCATGGGGGACGTGTGCGCGCGTGTGCTGTAACACCCCCCACGCTTTTGTTTTCTTTTTGGGAATTGAACAAATCAACAAAACCAGCTCAGCTAGGCCGAGTAGTACTGGAGAATGTCTGTGATCTTGTTTTGGCGTGAGTTGTGCGTGCGCGTAGATTCTACTTGGTGGTCTTGTCTTCTCAACAGTGTCTGTGTGAGAAGTTGGCTTGGCCGGCATGCGTTTTTGGTGAGAAACAAATTCCGAGGGAGGCGGGCGGGAATGGGACGGACAGAGCAGCCCGGCCAAAGTGCCATGTCCGTTCGGGCCCCAAAAGAGGACCTCGGTGTGTGTTTGGTAGGATTCATGCACCTCACTGGGCTCACCTGTTGAGGGTATTTGAGCAGTCGGTGCCAGCGGTCGAGTTCAAACTCAACGCATCCCCCGTCCGAGGTGCGCCGTCCTGGAGTGCAACGCCGTTGAAAGGCCTGGGCTCTCGTCCAGTGGTGCGCACATAAACAGGTACATAATATGTGTAAGTAATGTTCTGGTGGGGTTCAGGCTTTCGGTAGGAATCGAAGAGTGAAAAGCGAGCCATGTCTTGGACAATGAAGCCTCGTCCATTATTAGGTGGTTTTGTATACCCCACCGATGTATCCATGCATCCATCCGTATCTATCCGTACTTGTTTCGCTTTGCCCCAGTGTCTAGCCCGGCATCTTCTTGCGGCTCCATGTCTGGTTTGGAGGCCGTCTAAACACGATTGAAAGATAAAGCATTCCCAGAGAGGGGGGGACAGACGAAAAAAAAAAGGGACTCTGCTGGGAAACGCAACCTCGACAGAACCAAATGCCCTGCATTGGCTTAGCCATATCATAGTACACCATTGTCGGAAACACGCGCCCGTTTCGCAACCGAATAGAAGCGCGCATAGTTCTCATCCGGCCGACATGCGGTAGCGTCGCCGACAGCAAATTGCATCCGAGCAGGGCCAGCATGTTATGTTACTTTCACTTCTCGGTGCTGGTGACGGTCCCGTCTCCTTAGTCGGACGGAATCATATCCAGATCCGTGCGGTCAGCAAGGTCGTCCTACTCCTGGCTGGCGCTCAGGTCCGGGTTCTTCTCCCACAAGTTACGGAGGATGGCGGTGACGCCCTCGTCCTCCTCGCCGCCGACCAGGCTAGACCCGCTGAGCCCCTGCACCGCGCCGCCCTCGTGCAAGACCCGGCCGCTTTGATTGTCGTCGGGGTCGACGTCGTAGCTGGACCCTGCGCCGTTGGTCCGGATCGAATACGCGCGGGGCGTTACGGGTCTCCGGACGGATCCGGTGCCGCCGGAAGCGGCCGCTAGCGCGGCCTCATTAAGGCTCGAGTTCCGCGTGTGTTGCTGCTGCTGTCCGGGGACGACGCCGCCACGCATCGAGGCAGCTTTGCCATTGCCATTGGCGGTTCCGTTGCGCGGTATCCGCTGGTTCTTGTTTGCACGGTTCACCTGAACGAGGCGGTCGAGCGAGCGCACCACGGGGTTCTGGAACCGCCGAACGCTGAGGTACTCCATCCCCGTCCTTTCCAATTGCTTCGTGACGCGCGGATCGCGGCTCGCGCCACCGTCGTAGCCCGGGCCTCCGATGCCGACCAGAGGGCTTGCGCCGACCGCACCGACTCCTCCGCCAACTGCCTGCCCTGGCTCGATGACTGAGCTGGCCCGCTGCAGGTTGAGCTTCTGTTGCGTTCGTGACTTCTCGGCCGGCGGGGCGGAGCGCCTTACTGACCGCGGCGCAAGCGCTGTGCCGTCGATCTCGCGACGGCCTTCGTCGTCCTCATCGTCCGACAATGGTGAACCACGCGCCCTTCCCTGCCGCCCCGGGCGTCCAGAGCTCAAGGATTGTGGCCTCCGTTGAGGGATTTCCTCTGATCTCAGACTGGCAGGCCTCGGTATTGGAAGCTGGTAAAAGGAGCCTTCGCGGGCCGCGCCTGAGCTTCCGGCATTGACGAACCTCGAGATAAGCTCATCGCCAGAGCTTGGCAGGGTGCTGACGTTGTGGGATTCGGCGAGCGTCGAGCCGCGGCCGATGGAGTCAGGAGAGCGGGAGTGGCCCCGCCGTGAGACCGAGACAGTGTCTGCCGTCATCTTTGGTGGCGCCCCTTGCGAGGGGGTACGCTGGAGCAGTCTCGAAGTCAAGTATTCCTTGTGCTGGACAGTTTCGTGATCGGGAGTCGCTGCGGCTAGGGGCGATGAATGCGCCGGAGGGGTTTCTGCCCTCGAGTTGTTTGCGCTGTTATTCGCGTTGCTATCGTCGGGTTTGGCTGAGGCTTGCGTGCTGGCCAAGGAGCCTCGCCTTGACAGATACGGAGAGGCAGATGTGCTGGCATCCACCCATTCGTCGTCCTGTCCGTCGTGCCCGTCGTTTCCGTCGTTGCCCAAGTCAAAGTGAACCTGAGACTTTTGCGACTTGACCTTGTTGACGGCAGGATTTGAGCTTGTTCTCTTGAGCTTTTCCAACGACTTAACCTTTCCCGTTTTATTCACTTCCCCATGGGATTTGTTCCGGCGCAAACTTGACGCCGAGGCCGTTTTGCTGAGATTGGCGGACGAACTGTCGCGAGAAAGCTTCGCTTCGGATTGGACTCGACGATGGCCGGCGGCAGCTGCTCGATTCCTGTCGGGGGAAGGAGATGCTTGTCGGCGGTGATTCGGTTTGGTGGCTGTCGAGCCGTGATGCTTGTGTAACGCCTTAGAGGAAGGGACGCGTGCATGTAACCGCCCGGCGCCGACGACGTGTTTCTGCTTGGAGCGGTGCTGGTGATGGTGGTCTCGGTGAGTTTGGTCGCTGTTTGTCGAATCACTCTCTTGGTGATTGAGAGGAGGACGTCTTGATTGGCTGATTGCCGAAGAATCGTCGGCGTCTCTGCTGTCTCGCACCATGGTTGCTTATTCGGGGGCCCCGAGAGAATACTGTGCGGAAAGCCCTACTGCGATGTGCCGTAGCAGCCAAGGTACAATGTCATAGATTTATACAGGTTTCGGGGGTGGTAGCAAAGCCTTGTCGCTGATGCGCTGGGCAACAGCTTGCGGTGCGGCGCCTTGCGCGGGCGTTCGGAGGGCCGATGGATGTCGACGGGTGGTGGCTGCTTGTACTGTTTCAATGAGGTAATGCCTCAGATACCTAGTGTTGAGGTACAGTACGACCGGGACGCGTCCAATTGGATGGCGGCGACAGCGACGGTGTGAATTGAGCCTTTTAGAGGAAGGGTCGAGCCGGGCAATTTGGCTGGAAAGGATAGGTTCGATCGAGTGTTGCCAGTTGGTGTTCAAGTTACGAAAAGAAAGAATGGCAGAGGAAGGCGGCAGGAGATCGGTCATGTGGGTTGGTGGGCAGGTAAGGTAGGCAGGCACTGAACGAAGAAGCTAAGTTGCCTTTGACGAGGTACCCGAGACCGCGGCCGTACCACGCCAACGTCTGGCTCCGGCGCCATCCAGGTCTATTTCGCCATTTCACACCCGCTAACACACCCACTAATACCCCCGACGGCATTCCATTCCACGGTGCACCGCTGGGCGCGTTAGAGGTGAGCTTACAGTCCATCTTAGAGCCTAGGTAGAGAGGGAAGGTACCTTAATTTGGGTGCGTCTAGGCCCGACTCGAAGCGTTCCCAATTGCCCCGCCTGCATTCCCCGGTTCCTAAAAAACGCCCGCCATCACTTGCACCCGGGGAGGAGACCCAAATTAAGCGCGTCGTGATTGGCCCGAAATATGGATGACGCTGCACTACAGTTGACCAGTGCCGAGATGACCAAGTATCTGCACGTGATCATGCCGGATAAGGCTTTCTTGCTTGCTGCAGTCAATGGGGACGGACGGCTTGTTTCCGCCAGAGGCCCAACAGCCCCAGCTTCATTACAGTATCTATCTACATTAGTTTACTTTGCCTAGAGCAACAACGAGCAAATCGTCAAATCAAACTTTAGCCGTGTCTACGCTTTTCGCTACTGCACCAGGAACTGCCTTGCGACTCAACTCATCCAAGAAACTACCTCGTCATTGCAGTCGCCGACATGTCTAGTCAAATCGCAGCCTTGGAAGAGGATCGCCAACAGTATCAAGAGCAGGTGCGCGTCAACTGCTCCCAGCCCGGCAGCCGGAACTTTGGCTAACTACCTATCTCTCTACAGCTCGATGTCGTTCTCGCCGGTCTCAAAGATGACCCCGAAAATCCCGAACTCAAGAATCTGCAGGCGGAGTTGAATGATATGATCTCCCTCCTAAACGAGTCTCTTGCTGAGCTGCAGCCGAAGCAGGCACCTAAGCCGGCAACGCAGAAACCTCCCAGCCCGCCCGAGCCCGAGAAGTGGTCCAAGGAGAACCATCCCGCCTTCAAGAAGGCCGCCCCCGCTCCCGTCCCCGAAGAGAAGGACGACGCACCGCCCGTCACGTACCAGGTGAACGACACCGTCATGGCTAAATGGGCATCGGGCGACAGAGGCTTCTACCCTGCACGCATTACATCCATCACGGGCTCTTCCACGGCTCCCATATACATTGTCAAATTCAAAAGCTACGATAACACCGAGACTTTGCGCGCCAAGGACATCCGTCCTGTGACCAACAAACGCAAGGCTGACGGCGCACCAGCGTCTGGGCCCGGTACCGGCCAGCAAGCCGCCCACACACCGCCCGCCCCGTCCAATGGCGTCGTCACCTCCGCTGCCGCGAGCTTATATCCGGAACAGCAAGCCAAGATGGAGGCGGAGAAGAACGCCATCGACGACGCCGCAAAGCCACCCAAGCCCAAGAAGATCAAAGCTACAAAAGAGCTGGAGAAGGGCAAGTCCAAGTGGCAAGAATTCAACTCAAAGTCCAAGTTCGGAAAGCACAAAAAGGACAGCATGTTCCGTACGCCTGATGGCGTGGGGGGCCGAGGTACGGATTTCCAAATGTTATCAGTCTGGACCACGCTAATACGTTGTCAAAAGTTGGCTTCACTGGCTCCGGGCAAGCCATGCGCAAAGATCCCGGTCGCAGCCGGCATGTATATCAACAAAACGACGAGCTTGACTAATCGCTTCCAAGGGTCCGGCGTGCCAGGGGGATTTATCAAAAAGGAGGTTCAAGGCGTGGGCGGCGTTACGGGTGGTTTAGCGGTCTCATTCCCTTCCTGGTAATGTGTCTTGTTTCCGCGCTACATAGGCTAACGGTTTGTACACGCGTTTTACCCCCTCCCAGGCGACTGCGGGGGCGACTGGAACCTGCGCATCTAGTGCTGAGGTCCCCCGCCTGATACAAATACATGAGATGCCCAACTTCCCCATCTCCTAGGTCGTCTTGACTAAACGTTTGGCTGCACAGGATATCGTACACTACTATGTCGACGTCAAACCAGCGCGCTCCGGAGGTGGGCACGTGTCGGTTGGCGGACTAAGGCATGCGAAGGTCAATCTTCGGCGCAATGTCTCTGGCGATCTTCAGGAAGATTTCGGCCCTCTCGCTTGTCGGCTCTGCCGCGACAGTAGGCTTGCCCAGGTCTGCATTGTCGCCGATTGATTGGTGCAAGGGGACGTCGCCCAGGAAGCTGATGCTGTGGTCTCTGCACATGCGCTCGACTCTCTCGTTGGACCCAAAGACGTGCGTATTGCCATGACAATGAGGGCAGTTGAAGAGTGACATGTTCTGGATCAAGCCTAAGATGTTGACGTTGACCTTGTTAAACATGTTGATGCCCTTGACAGCATCCTTGACGGCGAGTGTGTGAGGCGTGGTGACGATGATGGACCCTGATTGGTATGAACATTTGCCATCGATCATTTGCGAATGCGGTGCAATCCTCCTTCAGAAGCTCCATACAAGCAGGCAGGGGCCGACTTACCATCAAGAAGAAGCTGCTGAGTAATGGTTAACTGCGTATCACCGGTACCAGGAGGCAGATCCAGAACAAGGATGTCCAAGGCGCCCCAGTCAACTTCGTGAAGTAGTTGTTGGATAGCCTTCATCACCATCGGGCCTCTCCACACCACGGCGTCCTCTTCTGGTACGAGATAGCCCATCGACATAGTCTTGACACCATAGTTCGTCATTGGAACCAGCTGGTTGTCTAACAAGGCGTCAGCCAGGTTGGGCAAAGCAGTCAATGGAGTTTTTACTTTGTGACAACCTAGGCTCTCCCGACAGGTTGAAGAGTGTCGGGATAGATGGACCAAATATGTCGGTGTCCAGAATGCCAGCGCGGTAACCGAGTCGGGCAAAGGCCAGTGATAGATTTGCTGCAATTGAGAAGTTCAATACAAACCGCCCCACAAGCCAACTCTGATGTGTGGTTGATATCTGCCTACCTGCAATCGTACTCTTGCCAACGCCGCCCTTGGCGGACGAGACAGCGATGACCTTTTCTACGCCACGGATCTTGCGCTGGACGGGTTTCCTGGGCCAACTCGGCGGCGTGCCTGACTTGGGGAGTCCCTATGCTAGACGTAAGCCACGGAAGCTGTCTTGCGCGCACGTATGTCGTACCAGGGGGTTCTCATGGCCGAGGACACGGAGAGTGGATTGGAATGGCCGGGATAGCGTCGGTCTCATCATGACGGGATCGGCAAATAACGAAGTCTCGCCTTGAATCTAAATGGTATCAAAAGAATGTGCTGAACACAAAGACCGACAGCGCCTCTTCAAGTGATGACGGTTTCGGGATGTAAATGATTGGCTCCTTCGCGGACATGTCCCCGGCGGAGTATCTTCGGCTAGGGAGGATTCCACACATAGCTATGGTGTGGTCGACTCCAGGTAACACCTGAGGACTCAGCAGTTTGGACCGTGGATGATTGACCATCTGTGGGACTTGCTGATGCGTAGAGTTCAACAAAGGCTCATCTGGCGTGTGAAGCTATTGTTCTTCCAGCGGAACAATGGACAGCAGCACGACACGTGACCTGGCGACGTGGACAAGCCCCATAATTAGCCAACTGGTCTGTGTACATCCGCAGGTACGTATATTTCCACCGCGCTCTCGAGTTCATATTGGACGAACGTGAACAACTAACTGGCTGTGGACGCGCTGGAACAGACATCCATCCCACTAGAAAGTCGCTGTCGCAAGTCACGACCTCCACGCCCCGCTGCTCAAGCATGAGATTTCATGGATGAAGGACTCATAGTTTTCTCTCGTACACTGCGTCTCATCTCATAGTTCTGATACCCCCTTGGCTTCTTTTTTTTCTTCTATTTGTTTAGTTTGCGCGCTCGGTTTTGTCCACTTCATCCATCATCAAGCCTTGGTCTCACTCGCTCAGACCTTGTTCGTTCCAACTGCTGCTTCGTCGAAATCGGCCCGCCCGCGCAAGAGACAACATAGCGCATAGGATCTTCGGAGGCCGGCCCAGTAGGGATTTGAACACGCCACACTCAAATAGGACCGCCATGACTTCCCCCTCGGCACTGTTCGACCTGGCTCAAGGGCGTCGCGATCTGGCGGCCCTGCCCGCCGACTGGCAACAAAACATTAGAGAAGCTGTAAGTCTTGCCGCTGCCCGCAGGAATCCGACGTCACGCCGCTCGTGACGGATTCCCGACGGATAATACTAAGTTCTCGCTAGTGGGAGGTGGTCGACCAGCAAGGCCTCGGTTCCCTCAACGCGCGCGAGTGGCCTTTCGCCCTCCGCGCCATCGGCTTCGATCTCGCACGCACCGAGACGTACGCCCTCCTCGTTGCGCACGGCGTCCCGCCGCACGACCACGACCCGTCCCGCGGGCCCTGCAGCCCATCGCGCCTGCGCATGCCGCAGGAGCACTTCTCGGCCATCGCCGCGTGGCTGCTCATGCGCCGCGACCCGCATGAGGAGGCCGAGGACGCGTGGAAGATGTTCGACCCGCGCGGTACGGGGCGTATCACGCTCGAGAGCCTGAGGGCCGTGTGCGCCGAGGTGAATAGTACGCTGAGCGAGGCCGAGATGAGGCGGATGATTGAGATGGCGGACATCTCGGGCAAGGGGTGGGTTAGCAAGGAGGAGTTCATTGAGGTTGCCAGGGGCGGCTTCGGCCGTGGTTAGCTGTCGTGCGTTACCAGATGAGAAGAAGGAGCAAGGGGGCTACTCATAAGAGGAGGGGGTGGGGAGTGAGGGGTGTATTGAGACTTCGAAGTTGCACATATGTAGTCTCTCATGAATGGATTGGGGTAGCCTGCTTGAAAGGGACCGGCTTCATTCAAACCCCGAGTTGGCAGAAAAAGGACTCCGCACGATAGCGAGGATGTTTGTTTTCTGTGTTTTCGCATCTGTCTCCCTCTCAGACAAACACGGATATCGATCGGCTTGTGTGTCTTCTATCGCAACCTTCATCTCATCCACTTTGGGTCCCTGGCCATCCAACGCATCCAACACAGACATGGACCACACTTCCTTGTGACTATGTTCTTCTAGGAGTGATTAAAAAGCCGTGGGTCCAGCTAAAGGGGGGGGCACATCCGCGTTTGGTGACTGTACGATGGATGTCCCTGGCTTCTCCGGCCCATTCCCTCTGCTCTTCTTCACCATTGCCTTCATTCCTTCGTTTGGAATCAGCTGGTAACACCAGGTGACCTCCTCACCGGCAACCCGGCCTTCTCGTACGCCATATCGATCATCCTCATCTGGTTGATGCTGTCATCCCCGTCCACCCAGACCCCCGTCTCCCTCCCCTTGACACGGTTAACAAACTGCTCCAGTTGATGTCGATACGTGAGCCACCACTCTTCCCCCGTACCTCTCCCCTCCAGCCCGGCCTCCTCAAACGTGTACGTCTTGCGCGCCGTCTTCTCCGTCCACCGTCTCACCACCTCCCCGGTCCGCGTGCTCTTGATCACGAACTCGTCCTCGACGTCGATGCGGTGCCACACCCCGCCCAGCATAAAGTTCTCAAATTCGATCCTCCTCTTGCGCGTCTTCTCCTGCCCAGGCGGCAGCCTTGGGTCATCGACCACGACCGCCTTGTGAGACACGCTCAGCCTGGGTACCCCGAAACTCAGCGATGCCGCCCTCAGCCCGCCCTCAGTCTCCGCCGTCCCGCCCCCCTTCATCCTCCACACGATCCGCCACGCGTAGTCCGTCCTCTCCTCGGGCGCCGGCATCGTCTCGAACCGCGCCTCCAGACACTCCTCCGCCTCCCGCCCGAACGTCTGCCTGATCCCGCTGACGCAGTACGTGCCCAAGTCCATCAGCGCGCCGCCGGCGAGGCCATATTGAAACCGGATGTCGCCGTCGCCCGTCGTCATGAACCACGGCATCCGCCCGCTTGTCTTGACGTGCTCCACGCTGTCCCGGTCGACGAGCGTCAGGAAAAACTGCCAGCTCGGCTGGAAGCGGTAGTGGAATGCCTCCAGCAGCACCGGGGCATCGGGGCCCTTCAGGAGGGGCAGCCCGAACAGCGCCTCGGCCTCCCGAGCGTTGGAAACCGACGGTTTCTCGAGGAGGACGTGCTTCCCTGCCTGCAGGGCCTTAAGCGCCCACTCGTAGTGCAGGCCGTTCGGCAGCGGGATGTAGACGGCGTCGATGGATGTGTCGTCAATGACGGCCTGGTACGAATCCTTGACGTCCGGGATGCCATGCTTCGCGGCGAAGGCGGCGGCTTTGGTGCGGTCGCGGGCGGCTACGGACTGCACGATGACTTCGCCATGAGATCTGGCGGGGATGATGAGGGCTATTGGGCTGTTTCCTGCACGTCAGCATGCATGCCTGCCCAGTCAGTCCTGTTCTATGCCTCGACTTACGCGATCCTGGCGGCGCCTAGGATGCCGAAGCAGATAGCGCCATCCTGCTTTTGTGCGACTGGTGGGTTGAAGATGAGATAGTTGCGTCGAAGGAAACCCCAGACAGACGACATGGCTCGGGGTTATAAGCTGATAGCTACGGGGGTTACAAATTTAGTCTTGACGAAAAGAGATTAATTTGTGCAAGATATGGATTGGCTGGCTGGATGATTTCGGCAAACTCGCAAGTTGATATAAGCACATGGGCGATAGGGAGGGGATGCGACAATCTGCATGACGACCTGAACAAGGTTCTCGATCCGTGACGCCTCGCAGTGGCCGAGGAACCGAGCAACGTCGCCAAGACAAGGGGTGCGTTTCTCTTCATTGACATGAGATGAGGTCAGTGTTTACCCATTTCTTGGTGGGGGAGGATATTCGAGCTGATATGGCACTGATTCCTAACACGCGCATGTTGCTGCAATTGTCCCTACAAAACAGGGGCAAAGTCAACACATGTACACTGCACGTCACCGCATACCAAAGATGTGAACAGTCAAGAAGTTTTTCTCCTTTTTTTTTTTTTTTTTTTTTTTTAACTCATTTTGAGAACTACGTAGGTAAGGCGTCTTTTGACAGCTATGTCCTACGATGCAGAGCAGACCGCATCCCGGTTTGGTCCTGCCGCTGCAGAGGTATCACCCATTATTCATCCTTTACAAAACATCGTTGGCGTTGAAGTCGTACAGAGCCTGCTTGACACGCTCCTTCATGGTCTTCTCACCCTCACGAACCCAGACTCTGGGGTCGTACTTCTTCTTGTTGGGCTTGTCGTCACCCTCGGGGTTGCCGACCTGGGTCTTCAGGTAGTCGATGTTCTTGACGACGTAGTCACGGACACCGGCCAGGTAAGCGAACTGGAGGTCAGTGTCGACATTGACCTTGACGACGCCGAAGGAGATGGCCTTCTTGAACTCCTCGACGGAGGAACCGGAGCCACCGTGGAAAACGAAGAAAACGGGCTTCTTGTCGTTGGTGCCCAGCTTCTGGGCGACAAACTCCTGGTGCTTGCCGAGGAGCTCGGGGTGGAGCTTGACATTGCTACAAGGGTCAGCGTTATGGTCATGCGAATGCGCCAGAGGCGTGAGGCTTACCCGGGCTTGTAGACACCGTGGACGTTGCCGAAACCAGCAGCGATGCTGAAGTAGGGACTGATGGGGTTCAGGGCCTGGTAAATGGCGTAGATGTCCTCGGGCTGAGTGTAGAGGGAGTTGTTGTCTGATGCGTCGTCAGTCAGGCTCGTGGAGATAGCAAAGCATGCAGCGTTCACGTACCGACATCCTCGTTGTTGACACCGTCCTCCTCACCACCGGTGACTGCACAGTGATGTTAGTTATCGCCCGCAAGTACGTGTTTGAATGGTTGGCCTACTTCCGATCTCCATCTCAAGCCACAGCTTCATCTGTTTGCAGCGTGTTAGTAGCGGTCCCTAGAAAACACCACGTGAGTCTCAACTTACGGGAGCAGAGCGCTTAAGGTACTTGGCAGTAGTCTCGATGTTGTAGGCGACATCCTCTGTTGTTGCGTGAGCTACAACATCAGGCCAGTAGGAATCACGGAGGACTACAAACCCTCAGAAAGGTCGATCATGTGCGAGGAGAAAAGGGGAGTGCCGGAGCGCTTGAACTCCTCCTCGTCGGCGGCGATCATGCCGTCGAGCCATGGCAGAAGCTTCTTACTGTAACGCAGGTCAATGTCTGGTGACGGCCAGGCAATGGGCACAGCGAGATAGGATCGAGCTTACGCGCAGTGGTCGGAGTGGAGGACGACGGGGACGCCGTAGATGGGGGCAATGGAGCGGATGTAGTGGGCGGCAGCGATGGCACCGGCGACGGAAGCCTCCTGCTTCTCAGCACTGTTGGGAATGCCCTTGCCGGCGAAGTAGGCGGCACCACCCTGGGAACTATAGAGCTATCAGACTTGTCGCCACATGAACCGGCGTGGCTTCTGAGAATGCGAACGCACGTCTGGAGGATGATGGGGGACTTGGCCTCGCGGGCAGCCTCAAGGGCAGCAACGGCAGTGGACGAAGAGGTCTGCGAGGTGGGGTTGTTGTTAGCCGATTGTCACCAAAATGGAAAAGACTCTCCGTCATGAGCCTTCTTCCGCTGCGGGACACAGCATGAGCTGGGATGGGGACGGCTTGGGGAGTACTTACGACGTTGGCAGCGGGAATGGCAAACTCCTTCTCCTTGGCGTAGTTGAAGAGCTTCAGGAGGTCATCGCCGTAGACGACACCGGGCTTGAGGTTAAGATCCTGGAGGAGACCCATGGTGGATGGCGGGGTATCTGACGTGCGTGTGTTGAGGTGTATTCAGGAGGAGTTATGTCTGCTGCGACCTTTGGTAATTGATGCTCAGAGGCAAATCGGCTGCGAGAGGTTACAAGGTTGAGGTATTGACGAGAGAGGAGAGAGGAAGAAGATTCAATGGGAAGGTTTGGGACAAGGTGGACGCGGCCGAGTTATGTTTGATTCACGCGAGCGGGATTTTACTCGGGCTGAGCAGCGCACTGGATGAGCTAGACCCGGTCCATTGCTATTGCATCGCGCGGACCACCCGGGCAACAGGCTGGTCACTGCCCCGTGTGTTGCGTGAAGGTGCAGAGGTACATGGGCCCGAATCGGCGTCTACATGAAGAGGAGCTCCGCTCAGCCAGCTCCATCGCTGTACTGCAGGTGCCTGCTTGCTTACAAGCCCCTCTCGTCGGCCCTTTTGCCAGCAGATATCCAGCATGTTCAGCAATAAGACACGCAGAAGATCGCTCCCCTGGATGGCACTCGGGGTTTGAAGCTTTCGCTTTCCAAAACGCAAGCCAGTGTTTTACAAATGCCTGATGGGAGAAACACCACCCCAAACCAACAGGAAAGAGGCGGTCTTGTAGCGGTCTCAACCTCTTCAAGTTGTTGAGGGGCAGAAAAAGGACGAGGTACCTCCGCCAAGACGCCCATGTACCTTTTCCCCCCCTCTCTAGGGCCGGAGACAGGCACGAATCCCAAAGCCCCTCTCTTGCTCTTAGCACACCACCACCTGGCATCTAGGTAGGTCACGACCACGTCAAACGGGAATGACCCCTCCCCCCACCCACCGTCCAATTGACGTCAAAAAGATGGGCTGCTGCACCACTCGTTGGAGTCATTGGGTATAAGGCCCCACCCGCTCAACCCCTCGCTGGCCCGTGCTTTTCATGGCTGGACAATGGTCACTGGCTTGCTGTGCTTTTTTTTTTTTTTTTTTTTTTTTTGCGAGGGGCCCAGCTTGCTGCAAGAGACATTGGTCTGTGCCCTGCCAGTGGTGCTGTGGTGGTAGTGGTTTTTGGGCTGCATCGACACCGCTGACAACTTTGACTTTTCTTCCTCTCGAGATCGCTCGGCCTTATTATGGTGTCCGCTGCGATATTTAATGGATAGCCCCGCGGGCCTCGAATGACTCGGGTACTTGACTTTCTTTTCTGTCAGTAGGGCTGCGGAACAGACTGTTGCTTGCCAGGTAACACGACTTTCACCGAGCGGTTCTCGGCGTAGTTCTCCCAAATGCATCTCGACTTGTCTTGGAAGCTGACGATGCTATCGGGATCCCTCAGCTCGCCCGCAACAACAATTCTCCGTTGCGAATCCTACTTTGACCCCTCCCACCCCCCCATCCCCCCACGAATCTCATGCCGTCAATTTCGTTACCTCATGCAGGCCGGGCCCCCGGAAAAGTACGACCAATCGCGCGGCTTCATGACGATAACCTCCCCCGGCCATGAACTCATCCTTGGACCTTTTCCATCTGCGCACTTCCACCCCCAGGGACAGCCATTGCCGAAGCCCGGGAAGATGCGGGATCGTGTTGGGCATCTCGACCCTTCGTCCGCCGAAAACCGAGAACTCACGACTCCAAGAGGCAACTTCGTGGCCGCCACTTCCTAGGTCTATCGCCTCCCACCCCTCGCGATAACCTCCTTCGTTGCCGGAGAAATTCTACACAACTCGGCTCATCTCGTGTTCCTGATATCGTGACACTCCACTTCCAAGCGTTCCTCTTCCCGTCCTCCGGCGCAAAGAGACCTCCATCTCGGGTCCAAACCACGAGCTTGCATATGTCCATGTCATGGCTTCGCAACGTTTGGACGGCTTTCGGCCAATGGCAGCGACCTTCCTGAATAATTAAGCCTGTCCAGGTAGTTAGTTCTACTATTATCCGTATCTTCGACAAGAAAGCTAGCGTTCTCATCATCGTCTACAAACGCACCAGACTGACACATCTCTTCTCTCTAGCAGCATAACATTCCGTGTCTTCATTAGCGCCGTCGCGTCGAGGTACACCATCCTCCTCTTTGCTTATAATACCGTGTCACCCGTTCCTGCGACTCCCACACCCAACCCGCCTCATTACTGTTATCGCCCCCCTCAGTCTAGGTCCAGAGCCCCCATGGCCTCCGCAACGAAGGTCTGGTCTGTTTGCCGTCCCGAAGATGCCCGCTCCTCGGGCTGCGCCCCGCCGTCGTCCCCAGCTTCACTAGTGCTGTCCTCACTCTCCGTCTCTGGAGGCGTCTGCAGACCCGTGACGCCGCGCGCTCTCATGTTCCGCTTCAGCATGCACATCTCCACCGAGATGCCCGGCCCGAACGCACACCCCACCACGTAGTCGCGTACCCGACCGTCCGGCGCTATTGCGTCCATGTCCTTGGACCGCAGCCGGTCCAAGACGCTGAATATCGTTGCTGAGCTTGAGTTTCCGTGATTGATGTATGTGTCGTAGCTCGCCCGCATGTGGTATGACGAGATGCCCATCGTCTTCTCGGCCCCCGACAGAATCGTGGCCCCTCCCGGATGCATCGCCCAGTCAAAGTCATCGGCGTTTTGATACGAGGGTGGTAGCGACGGGACGGAGGCGAGCATCTCCTTGAAAGTCGACGGCATGGCGGCCGACGCGAGCTTCGGTACTCGTGGCGAGAGAATCACCTTCCATCCTACACCGCTTGTGTTAGCCAGTCTGTCCATGCACAGTGGACGATCAAGAGAGGCGAGTTGGCTTACCAAGAGGATCAACATCGAAGCCCAGATCGTGATCGGTATCGGGGATGATCTTGTGTTCCCAACCCAGCAGGTCATAGACGGGGTCTGTCGGCGAGCCGACACCGTTGCTAAGCACGACGGCGCTGGCACAGTCGGAGAAGAGGGCCACACCGATCCTCGTTTCTTGAAGCGCGTCGATGCTGTCGAGTTCGCTGCGCACCAAGGTCGTGCTGACCTCAAGCGCGACGCAGAGGATTCTGGCTGGCTTGTTGCGAGCCTTGTGTCCCAAAGCCAGGTTGGCCGCCGTCCGCAACGTCGCCAGCCCTCCACTGCAGCCGACGCCGTGCAGCAGAACCTTCTCGACCTGGTGTGTGATGCCCAGCCCGTTAACTACGTAATGGTCGAAGCCGGGGTTGGCGCTGTCGGTGCACGTCGTCGACACGACGTGTGTGATTTCGCTGAGGTCAATGCGGGCCTCCTCGATGGCTTTGCGCGATGCTTCTACTGCCAAGGGCACGCCGTCGCTCATGAACACCTGGTGCAGCTCGGCAATGGATGGTGCATCCTTGTTGTTGACGACGGGATGTTCGTGCGTACCGATGGACGAGCGATGGTCAATGCCCGTAAAGCGGTTGATGGCGAGAACCTTTTTCATGCTATGGACAGCCCCCGTCAGCCACAAGGCCGTCGTCACAATGCGGTCGCAACACACTTACGAAGGCGATTCGGGGTAGAACTTATTGCTCAGGTAGTCTATCGAGTCCGTCTTCAACGAGTAGGGCGGGTACTGGCTGCCGACACCTATGACGGACAAGCCGAGGTCCCCAAATGCATTGGGAGCGGCCATAGTGAATGGTCGGTGAGAGGGATACGATGTGGGCGAGGGGCAGCTGGCCGTCTTCTGGCTGGATGTGGCGCTTTTTCAAGATTGTGCCGAGAGAGAGAGAGAAAGAGACAGAGAGAGGAAGAGACAGCCAATGGATGGTTGAAGACGAAAATAGCCTTTGCAGCTCACGAGAAGCTGCGGGATGTGGCTGGTAAAGGCGTGAAGCTCAAGGCAAACGGCAATGGCTGCGCAGAGAGAGCTGCTCGGCGTAGGTAGATAGGCAGGAGTGATGATATCACTCGCGGCAACGGTACACAACTGGAGTACACACAGCGGGATGGGATGTACGTGTCCTAGCGATGGACAAGCGGCTAAAGCAAAGATATGAACAATTGGTGCAAGAGATGCGAAGAAAAGGAAGAAGGGGGAAAAGTCGGTCAATCTACTGAGGCAAGCTCGATTCCAAAACAAAAATAAAAATAAAATGGAAAACAGACAGACAGGCTCATGCATGAGAAAAACATAATGGTGACGGTGGCATGGCATGGGGTGGTCGGATGGCTGGTTGGTGGGTGGGTGAGATATGTGAGCCTGACCAAGCAGCCGGCCTCTCTCTCGCTCTCTCTCTCTCTCTCTCTCTCTCTCTCTCTCTCTTTCTCCTTCTCTTTCTCTCTAGTTTGTCCCTGTCTCGGTTTGTACCAGCTCTCCTCTACCTACCTCTCCTCTATCTTCTTTGGCTCTCAACAAATTCGCGGAGCCACCAGGACGAGTTGGGGGTAACCAGCCTGGGTTCCTGCCCGGCATGATGGTTCTGGTGCTGCTTCAGGGCAGGGGCTGGGCGCATGTTACCTCGTGGCGAACTGGATGGCCTCGGCCTTTCAAGGGGGCGCGGAGGCGATGTTGCACCGTTTGGTTTCGCATGATTCCGCCCCGCGACCCTCTCCTCTCTCCGTCTGTCTTCCCGACGAGATTTGTGAGTGTCGGGATGCTCATCGTGGGAGTCGTTAGACCACCACTGTGCGCCAACGGAGAGGTAGCATTGGAACCGGCAAGGAAAGCAAAAGAAGACCGCAGATGAAACTATGTCTGAATTCAATCTTCGGAGCCGGGTCCGCGCGAAGTGGAGGATATCCTCGTCTGCCCGCGCCCCCTGCTTGATTTCCATTCTTGTTTATCCATTAAATTTTTTAATTTTTTTCATCGCATGGGAGGCCAAATCTGCTTAGCAGCTCGCGCCTCAGGATGCGATGCGATCAAGGTACGTGGCCAAGGCGCGGTCCCTCTTGAGATCGCACAGGTACACAATGTAAAAAAGAAAAGCGATAGGGAACACAGCATAAGTGCTATACCCGGGATGCGATGCGACGGCGGGCTCAGGTACGGAGGAGCTGGCGTGAATTGTCCCTGTGTGGCAGCTCTGCCAGGAACCAAGATGCAATGATTGGGAGACGAACCTAAAATATGACATGCTGGGCGCTGTATCCGTACGGTGTAGGCTGTAGCTGAAGGGCTCGTAGGCCTCTCGCACCCCCCCGTTCATTGTTTTCGTCTCATGCTGTGCTTGTGCTGTGTGCACACTACCTAGCAGCACCTTGGCTGCCTACCTAGGAAGGACGGCACGTCTCGTCCGATCAACATTGGCCCATCACAACTCACTTTTGTCGTGCTTGTGCCTGCTCCAGTCAGTGCGGACGAGCTGGCTGCATCCCGCTGATTGCGCAGTCATCTCTTTCTTTCGACTCGGTCAATCCGAATTGGGCCAGAGCTGAACAGGAGAGATGATGTGCAACCACATAGAAATAAGACTCCAGGCGAGCTGCAAGGTTTTAAGCGACCAGCTTACGTCATGATTCAAGGATTCAATTTGCTCGTGCTGGGTTGGTCATGGTACCTACATACCTATGTGGCTTCAG
This sequence comes from Colletotrichum lentis, assembly GCA_003386485.1. Lineage (NCBI taxonomy): Eukaryota > Fungi > Ascomycota > Sordariomycetes > Glomerellales > Glomerellaceae > Colletotrichum > Colletotrichum lentis. The sequence goes on from NWBT01000050.1 coordinate 6,024,148, forward strand.
CTTACCTAATTACCAGCCCCCGGCCAAACTGCTCGTTTGCGAGAATAACTGGGTTTTCTACGGGCCTCGTATAAGAGAAATAACTACTGGGGTTCCAAGGTCGACAAGAGCCAGTTGAAAGCTCGCTAATGAAGCTGACCTGCTTTCACAGAACCATCGGCTGCTTTACCAGGTCCTTCCACCTAAAGCACTGAGGATACCGCTCCCATGTACGGAGTACCGGTTAACCCATAGAGCAGACGGCGGAGGAACACACACACCCGACAAGATAAACGTCAAGTATTCCCAGAACCGCGGTGGTGGTATCTGATAGCACAAACCATACGCCAATACGGATAGACCCGGACAAAATCTCACCTTGAGAAATGCCGATTGTCTTTCGCCCGTCAAAGCCCCTTCGCTCGGATACTTGAGTTGCTCCACGGCCCGCCTCCAAGTCTCGCCGCACGGCGGTGGTCATCGCGGCAGCGCCGAGTCCGAGCTCCGGGTCGGTCCCGGCGGCATTACTGTATCTCTTCACCCAAAGAAGAACCGGCTCTCTTGTCCAACATGTCAGTACTGATCGTCCGTTTCGTGTGATTGAATGGCCTGCCACAGCCGCACGACCTAGATGCTCACTGCATGCCAAGCCACAGCGTACCATCTCAGCCCTCGCTGGCCACACTACCTTCCGTCTCCTCCGCCTCCCTCTCCTCCCTCCACGATGCCGCTGTTCCATGCCGCCAAACTCCCCTTTCTCCTACACGTGGCCATCGAGACGGCCGCCGCTTGCTCCTTTATACTCAACCCCGCCAGCCAGCTGCCGGCCCCGACCGCCGCCGTTCGGCTGGTGCTGCGTTCCTTTGGTGGGCTGCTGCTCAGCACGAACTTGACGTGCTTGGTCTTCGTGGCGCGGCCCTTCGACGGGACGTCCAGACTTGTGGCGGCGTCGTTGGCCTTTTGGCATGTTTGGCCGTGCTGGCGCGCCTATGTGCGGTTGACGAGGCCCGACGTGGACGGCGGGGTCAAGAAGAAGGACGAGCTCGTGAGGAAGACGCTTGGTGGACCGGGAGTTCATCTTGCAGTGCATGCCGGGGTATTTTTGTTGTTTGTGGGAGCTGCTCTCCTCGGGTAGAGATGGGATGTTCACGTCGTCTGTCAGATTCCAAGTTGACCAAGATTTTCATCACATTGGGATGAGTGTGATGCAACTTGACCCCCCTTTTTTTATATCTTTCACAGCCATGGTCTCTATATCATGGGGATATCTTCATCAGTATACACATTGTCGATCAATAAACTTTTCTCTGACCCCCCC
>NWBT01000050.1:6034992-6053711 GCA_003386485.1 Colletotrichum lentis
GGGGGGGGGGGGAGGGAGCGATTCGCGAATTCGGCGTAGAAAAGGCTGAGCGAGGGAAATGACCAAAAGAGCGCCAGGGGAAGGAATAGACAGTTACTTGTTTATCTTGCTCGGCGTGCAAAAGAAGAAAGGCGGGCATACGTTTGCAAGCGTGGGCGGAGGGTGTATCTATCGCCTTGACAGGACCAGACCAGACGGACATCACCAATACTTATCAGATGCATCTGATTAGATCAAAAGGGGAAATTGTCCGTTGGCGAGCGGCCCGTCGGTCGTCGGTAGACGAGACGAATCGGCTGCGGATTCACCGACGTGGCTTCGGCCGACGCCATCCCCTGCATCAGCAGATTCTGACATGGTGTTAGTCGACATGCGGGCGGGTTTGAAAGAGGCAGCTATGGGGTCTTTTTTACCTTTGCATCGGCCCCCCGCCCTCGGCATCAATGTCCCAATCTGGTATGTGAGTCATCCCATGGTTCGATTTTCTGACGTCTTGGGACATCCGAGTCAAGACTCAAGAGTGCTTCGATNGGGGGGGGGTAACCCAGGACCACTTCTGACCGCCTCATGCCATTCAGGAACGAGGCTCTGTCTCCTGTCGCTGATGTTCATGTAAGTAATAATAATGGATATTAGCCGCCCGATGCATGGTGAACCAGCGGGCTGGTACAATGACTAGTTGTCGTTACGTACGAGAGTCTCCTGGGCTAGAAACCGAGATGCTTGTTGCGTTGGTCGGAAAAGTCTGCGCCCGAGTCTCTCCATGTCTGAACAACCCATGGCCTGGCACAAAAAGCAAATGACAACAACCCACGATTCGGTTCTCGGTATCCATAAAACAACGGTAACGAACGGTCCTGTCAACCGAACTGCTTGGCAACCCAAGCATCCTTGTTCCAAGTCCAGACAAGTTCTAGGGCCCCCTGGACAGCCTACCGTACCGAGTCATGGTTCTCATTAAGCGTTCCCTCCCTTGAATACACTACGGATATCCGTAATACTGTACGGATACGGATACTTACAGGTTCTTTTGCGTGCACCCACAGCAGCGCTTCACAGGGGGGGTGGGTGTTGGACTCTTTCTTGTTGGTACCTTGTTTATTGTCATAATTGCATTGACTCAACCGGGGAATCGTCCGAGGCCTGAAGACTTGTTGCCCACATGAAAAAAAATAAAAATAAAAAATTCGAGAAATGAAAAAGAACAACGCCGCCGTCGTACACTCATGTGTCTCTCGTCCCTTAGATCTGCACCTCCTGGACCTGCACCTCCACCGCCGCAGCGCTGCCGCCAAGCTTCTTCTCGCCCGGCACGACATTGACGACGGGAGTGGCCGGAAGTCTTTTGACCTCACTGAATGGAGGGTATCCCGCAGCGCGCCATTCCTTAAATGTCATCCCCCCCGCGCAGGCAGGCATCTTGACCATGAGGGGCACCTCAATGTCGTTGGGCGTGCCCATCAGCTCCGCCTTGTGGACAATCTTCTCATCCAGGATCTCGTAACCCATTTTCTCGTACAGCTTGTAGGTCGAGGGGGATGACTCGAAGTACATAGGGATCCCCAGGCTGTCACTGAGATCCTTTCCCCATTTACACCAGAGGGCGCCGGCCTGTCTGCCCTGGTGCTTCGGGTCAACGGCGATAACGTGGGTGTCTGCAACGGAATCAAGTCAGTCTTTGCCGGGAACCCACCCTATTCGGGTCTTTTGGTGGCTTACAGATGTTCCGGCGCCCGCCAAACAGCTTCTCTCTCATGTCGTGAAGAGGGTTGAGGACGGCCTCGGCGCGTTCTCTTGCCGCCCCCTCGAGCCAGCCAACGCCGTGGTTCTTGCGCTCCTCTTCGCTGCGCTCCTTGAGGTAAATGTCGCCCAACGCCATGCCGACGATCTCTCCCGTCTCGGTGTCGACGCACTTGTAAGTGTATTGGCAGTTGCTGTGGTGCCACCATGACAGCGTACCGGCGGTGTGCGCTTTGCGGAACTCTTCCGTGTCGACCCCGTCTGGGAACAGGATCTTGACCATGATATCTCCCATCAAGTCGCCATTGAAGGCTTTGAAGTACGAATCATACACCTTTTCGATGTCCGGAATCAGCGCGGGCAAGATTGCGTATCCCATGTTGACCACAAAAGAAGATGTGTATTAATGAATAGCAGGAGAATGGACTTGAAAGGGGTGTTGAGATACAATATAGAGACGAGCAGGACAACGGGACAGAACGTCTTTTTTTTTTTTTTTTTTTGCAAACCAAAACTAAATCCACATCCCTCACCTAGGATACTGCCATGACTTATATATACGGCTGAGGCTCCTTGCCTTGGATTGAGCAATCGGCTCAGTAAATCTTGAACGCCCCGCCAGCATTGTACCATTCCCATCGGAGTCTCTTTCTGGTCTAGGCAAAGCTCCCGCCGGGCAGAGACGTCTTTCCGCAAGCCTGTGAGCATCCTACGAGTAGAATTCTTCATTTCCTTATGCGGGCCATGATGGTAGTGACCGGGTGGCCTTGGAAAACCTGTTGACAAAGTTCCGCCAGACTGATCCTCTGGGCGCCAATTCTGGCCCCTTGGCCACGCCCGTTTACAGTTATCAGATCCGCATCCTACCAACGAATGTCTTTCNCCCCCCCCCCCCCCCGCTTCGCCACGCCCTTGTCCTGGTCAACTTTTGGTCAGAGCGTGGTGATGGTTGCGACCTTCACTGTCGACTGGAGTTGAGTCTAAATTCCCAAATGGTCGGGACAGCCCCCCGGTCTTGATGTGAGGCAGGAAACCGAGCTAGCAAAAGTCCGCCTGACCCCTGGTTGCCGCACCTTTTGCCTATCTATGCGGACCGTCTTCGCCACACCATGGACGACTCTTGGTTGTGACGAACCGCTGCCCGCAACACCTTGGCCTGTTCTCCTACCAGCAACTTTGGAGCTCTTGGCTCTCTGGACTGTTCAGAATATATTCCGATACCTACCTAGTGGCACAGAAACCCATGCATCCTTCGCTTTTACTCAATCTCGTGGCGCTGTCGCGGCGCCACCAAAACGACTCGGCGTCGACGCCAACACTGGCATCATTCAGTGCCAAGTCCACTTATCAGATCCGCTTCGCTAGCATCAGCCGTTATCTGATCAATACCAGCCCAATCCGGCCTTCGGCATCACGGTCTCGAGCGCCACCCTCCCGGAGTGCTGTACGCGTTGGGACTAGCGGCGCGTGTTCTGACAGGGGTCATCAGCCCTGAGGTTGCATTCATTCTAAGCGACGATACGAATAAGTTCATTGCTTCGTTGGAAAAGAACCTGGCGCCTTCACTCCCATCTGTTCCGGAACCAGAGACCGAGGTTCTGCGCATATATGGTGCATGGGGCAGGGCCGTTGCTCCATATCGTTGCAAGGGATCTTCAGAAGGGCACCCATGGTCGACATTGTCTGATTTTGCAGCTGGTCCCACGGGCGGGCTGTTCAACAGTCAGCTCTTCGTGTGGTTATTGGTTTCTACAACACCATCGTTGCCGTACTAGTCAGTAGATACTGAAGCTGGGCAATGGTCCAAAGGGGTCACAGGACCTAGAGGGCTATGGTTGAGAATCCAGACCTCAGTCGGTGCGCCATGGCCCTTGGCCGGTCCTCTCCGCTTCTTCTAAAGTCGTGAAGTGGGCACAAGCTAACCACGCAAGACTCATACGGAGGTTGCAGAAGATCCTTTCCTTTTCCTGCTCCACTTCGCTACGAAGAAGGTGTCTGCCATCATCCATGTCGACCCTCGTATGCACCCCATGGGTCCAAGCGACTATTTGATCGAATCGTAGCTGGCATGACCCCTTACACTGGGCTTGCTTTTTGAGCGTGCTGAGGCTCGGAGTATACTTCTGACTTGCTTGATCTGTGAGTCCACTATGTGTACTTCAGAACACACACCCCTGTCCATCGCCCACCAAGTAGATTCAGGGTCCAGGTGCAAGTGATGGGGGTATCTTCTTCCTTTCCACTCTTGGTCTCTTTGTACACGAGGGAATCTCCTCAAGTCATCTACGCAGTAGCAAGTTCTCTAGTAATTTGCTCCCAATCCCTGGGCTACCTATCCACCTTCTGCATTGTTGGTGAAATTGACAAACGTAGAAGCACACTTGTCTCCGTTTGACAAACACATCTGCTTGCCCCCATTTCAAGATTGCAGGCTTTAGCGTAATAATTGATGTGGGTGGCATCGGTCCTTCTGCGACCAAAATTTCGATAATGACCTAAAAAGGCGGGCAGTCTGGCATCAACCAAAAACCAGTGGATCTGTTAGAACCCATCACCATCAACAACTTACATTATATGTATGTTAATTACTACTTACTTTTCAGTAAAAACATTCACTCCAGTTCTTAAGACTCCCTGGAGTGATTTCTTCAGTCTTCTGGACCCTCTGAAACAATTTCCGCTGCTGCCTTTACCTTCGAATGCCAATTAGGTTCCAACATGCATAAAATCGGAGAATTTACAATTCGCTGCCTCAAATAGACTGTGACGTGCATGGTCTCCCACTTCAGGCTAGTAAGAGATGCTAAATGCGTAATGCCTTTGTACTTAGTGTCCCTGAAACCCCGGGTTGACAAAGTTGCAGGTTCAAGATCTTGCGGCAACCTGTGGAGGAGAGTGTCTCTCTTCTTCGCCTGCCCGCTCTTTAAGAAAATTGCATTCATAGTTGATTAGTTCTTAGGGGATTTTTTATTAGAAACCTTTTGTTGTAGCATGTTCCTGCAGTCAGACGGTTGTGGTTCTGTTCTGGGCAAACAAATGAGTTGTTTGAGTTCATCTTTCAAGCTTGATGGTGCTTAAAATGCATTTCGTTGTGTAGGCATTATGTAACAGCCTTGTTGCTTGATGAAGAATTTGTTATTTTAAGTCAACGCCAATAGTGAATAGGGCTAGGATGAAAAGATTAACCCAAGACTCTAGTGTAGGCCAGCGTAGCAGATGCTCTGTGGCCGTTCTGAACAGCACGATTGCAGGCACAATGTTTTGTGTTGTATCTAGCTATCCTGCTCACTGGAAACCTTTCTATTTCGCCTTTTGACTTTCATATTTTTCAAGCAGAGAGAGTAATTGGAGTATAGGTGACTAGGCCTCTGCTGGCGGAGTGGCTACCTGCGGACAACTCACAACAGCAAAAACCAAGTCCGATCCTGACAACGCTTGCTTGCATGCCAATCCTAACAGGGCACTGAAAGGCCTAGGGGATGTACGCCTATAGCATTTTAACAGATCACATTTTGATATTGTCTTGTAGGTTTGGGATGTTGACAGACTGGTAGGAGCGCCCCTTACAGAAGGCAAATTCTCAGAACAGATTGTTAAAGGAGGAAAATGAGTCATACTGTCCGACTTGGCAATTGAAAAGATACCTGGTACAACCATGATAATATTCCAGTTTCGCGAAGGCTCAAGTGAGAAGACTAACTTTACGTAAACACTAAATAAAGCTCAATCAAGAATTAGGCACTAAGCATTGCTGTCATAATCTATAGTCTGTGGCCCTCGGCCCTTGGGTCCCGACGTCTCAATCAGTCTGCAACAAGACACTATCGAGGGCGGCCAGATTGGCATCGAACCGCTAGTAGCCCGTCATCGGATAAAAATTGACACAATCATGGAGATAAGAGCGGTCAATTGTCGTCTGCCAGGAGCGTATCAACGATCGCCACGCAAAGCCGCCATGAGCAATGCCGAGATCAGACACTTTGACTAAAGCGGCCTTGATTCGCCATCAGTATGATTATGTCACCTGTTGAAATCGAGCGACGACGAAAATATCCGCACGACTGATGGCCAAGCGCCTTTGGGAACTACACTGGGATTCTTTTGAGCAGGCTGTGCTCTTCTTGATGTTTCCAGCAGGTACAAGAAAAGTAGTTGAATAAAACTCAACTGACTAGCAGTACCATGAGTGACTTGGTGCTAGCAAGAAAGATTAGAGTTACTATTCATGTTGTCAGTGCGTACTATGATCGGTCTACTGATAATCCAACCAAAAGCCTAACACTGCTTTTCTATCTACAAAAAGATATCAAACAACCTCCTACTTAGCTAACTAGCCCCAGACACTAGACAACAAGGCCTGTTCGTATTGCACCCCAATTTATGTCTAAGTAATGAAACGGAATGCGCCGTTTCCAACCCACAAAGCCCTGAAAGATGTATTCCCATACCTTCATCAAGCTATTATGCTTACCTAGCCCCAGGTATGTCGGCTAATGAAACCTACCCCGCATGCTCAGACACCAAGGCACAAAGATGTCACAACCAACAGCCGAGCACGGTACCGTATGGTGATACATCTCAAAAAGTTGAAAGTGAAGCACAGTATTGAAAAGCCCGACACAGAAGTCGCCCCCATCAGCGTCTCCTACAGGTCGTGTCCTACCTACCGTGGCCCAAGCTAGACAACTAGGCTTGCTGAAGGTGTATATCGACCTGAACGTCCAAGTAGTCTTGCCAGACTGCTTCCAGGTCCCCCCCGCGGCTCCGTCTGTGTATAAGCTTTCCTCGTTCGTACCGGTGAGGAGCTACCGACGACCGTGGTTCGTTAGCCAACGCAAGTTAGGGTTCCTATGTACAAAGTCCCTCGAAACGCGGCACGGACTGAGAATAGGTAATAGCAGGGATTGCCTCCGACCCTCCCCCGACACCTAATTAATGCACCCTCATGTTTGTTCGTCATCAGAGCCAACACCGAAGACAGTTAGCCCCCAACGCGCCGAGTTTTGGATTCCGGCCAAACTTTGGCTGACCTTGGCGCTGGGGCTAAAGACAGCCTTCATTGGGTTTGATGGGTCATTTTGATGGTGGTGTGCAAGTCGTCGCTTCGGCTGAAGAAACAGTATAAAATGGCCTTGAAACGGTGATGAACGTCGGGGACATGTTAAGACTGGTGAGGATCCGGTCCTTGGTCTGTCCAAATGTCGGCGGTACAAGGATGGAGCCGGCGCCTCATTATGATGTCGAACGGTCAGAAGGTTGTTCGAAAGCTTTCATTAATAATCATCGTAAATGTTGGATATCATAGGTTCAGACCAAAACAAACAAGAAGCTAGTCGCTTCACCCTCACGCAAACCCCGTTTTCGTAGTCCCCAAGTCCCATATCCCATCGCATATCCAGTGCCCATCCTCCCTCGTCCACAAGAAGTCGGGTATCCTCTCAAACCTCGCGTCGTAGCGGTCCGAGACGCCCATCCAGAACCAGAAATCGTGCCAACGTACGGACGTGGGCATCTGGGACTCCGGCTCCGAATGGGAGGTCTTTGGCGCCGGCTTGACGCCGTCCTCGTCGAAACAGTCGGCAACCTTGGACCACAGGCTCTCGTCCTTGAGCTGGTGGATGGCAATGGCGTCTTGGCCGACAAGCGCGTGCTGGATGGCGCTCGGGTGCGTCTTCATCCTCGCCCACGCCGTGCCGTCGTGGCGGGCGTCATCGTCGTCGTAGTCGAACTTCTCGGTGCCCCTGAAGTTGACAAAGCTGGCCCTCTCACGTCCGTTCAACATGAGGGTGGCGATGGCCATGTCTTCTCCGGTGACGACATTTTGATTGTCCTGGAGATGGGCCAGGAGCTGGACCATATCCCAGGTGGCGGTGTACATGGCGCCGTGTGGGAAGACGAGGTCCCAAGTCGGGGAGTAGTAGAGCTCGCCGATGAGGGTCTTGCGAACGGTGCTTCTCTGGACGCCCGTGGCGGCGTCCGTAGATAGCCGCGGCGAGAGGAAACGGCCCCAGAAGCCGCGGGCGTTGAGCCACAGATCAGTGTCCATCTTGGAGACGAACTCGTAGTGAAGTTCATTGTCGACGAGCCACTTGTAAAACTCGAGTGTCTTGATGGTGTTGGCCGTGACGTCGTCCTCGGCGATGTGATCAAGCACGATCATGTCCCCAAAGGTGCGGTTCTCGTTGGCCACGACCTCCGTCCACCGAGGCCCAGGGTTGGACACGACAAAGCGTCCGTCAAAAGGGACGTCCTCGAACAGCCTCATCCACGTCGACCGAATGAGCATGCGGCGCTCAACGTCTGAGGCCGTGGAGATGACCGCCGCAAGCCAGGGCCTTGGGGATCTGGCGGTGGTGCCGTTCTTGGGAGGGTGCTGAGGCGAGTGAGGAAATGGGTCCAGGGCGTACGAGGGCTCCGGTAGGCTGTCGACCGGGTTGCCGTGGACGATGGGTTTCGTGATCGGGGCCTCGAAAGGCTCGTGATGGGGATGGTGATGACGGCGAGCAAGGTGGAAACCGAGGCCGAGAAAGACAAGGAGACAGACTGCAAAGACACGGAAGAACCTCCGCTGGACGCAGCGACTCAACGACGTCCATATTGCCACGGGCCTGGACGAACACGAGACCACAGAAGTCATGGTCGTCTCTCTGATGTGACGCCGGTACTGGGAGGGATGATGAGTTTTTGATGATGTGCTCGATGAGTAAGTAGCGTTGTCAAAAGAAGGGGAGCAGGAGAGTTCCTTCAAAGTTGAGACGAGATGGGATGGGCCCAAAGTAAGCGGAAGCTCCCAAACGGCCCCTGATACACAACATCACACAACAAGGGTTACCGTCCGTACCAGCATGAAGACGGTTGCCTGCAGCTGCGGCGAGGGCTGGACTCTGGTGTTCCCGAAATCGGGAAGAAACAGCGCCCCTCTCCCCCGGCTGACCGGGCAGTGAGATTGGATTGGGTTGGGTCGTGGGTCGCAGCCATCATGGACGCGTACGTACATTACATACATGTTTAGCCGGACACTCAAGCAGGCAGTACTGTATGGAACATGTAAAACATTGGGCAGCATGTGCGACGGGCTTTCTGTTTGGACTGTGGGCTGCGGGGTGAGCGCCCGGTTTGTGACACGATCAGCATCTCAGCCGTGCTCTCTCTCTCCCTTCCGCCCCTCCCCATCCCAGCTTCCAAGGCCCCTTGGGACGGCCCAGTTTCTTGGTGCTTGGAGACATTGGCGGTCTTGAAGAGGGAGCCATGCTTTCTTGGGTGTGACGTAGACAAGTTGGTGGGATGCTAGGCCACGCGATTCGTTTCCTAAAGCCGTCGGGCGCTAGCTAGCCAACCTCGTCCGCCCTGCACAGCCATCTCGCTCCAATACAAAAGATAGTCTGGTCATATAATCAGCCACGTGGAGATCCAAGGTCGCCGCCCACCTTCATGATCCCGGGGTAATTAGTGATTGGAGCTGCCGAGCCCATGACCAATCGTGGAGGGGGGGAAGAGAGGGAGAGAGAGAGAGAGTTCTGAGCTGCGGCGGGGCAAGAAACGGGCCTTTAAACTTACGAGATGTATCCGTACTCTGTACGGATATGCATACTGGAGTCTGGGGGACCCGGACAGGCAAAACAAAGGGAAACCATGCAGAGTCGACGGATCGATTGTTGCCCAGTGCACGCCTACCCCCCAAAAGACACTTTTTATTCTTCATGAGTGGGGGGTTGTTCACGGCGTTGTTGGCCCCCTCGTCATCGCCCCATGGGTTTTTCTCCCCCTTCTTTCGTTCGACCCACGGGACCAAATCCTAAATATCCGGAAAGCCGCAGCTGGCTTCCCTATTGGTCATGTTTAGCCCGGTTGTCCAGGTCGCGCGACCAGACGGAAAGATGTTGCCCAAAACCCATCTTGGCGACGCCCGGCTGGGCTGTATCGCGAGTGTCTCAAGGAGCTTGGTCTCAGTTGCTAACCGGCCACCGCATTTTCACATCTAGCCCTCCTCGGTCAATGTCCGTGGCCGAAGTGGAAGATCAACTGTGCTCTCCATGTTATATCTTTCCCACTTGTACACATGGTCCATGGATGCAAAACTAGGGAGTTGACCGTTAGCCAAGAAAGCCGAGAGCCAAACGGGCCGAGTGATTAAGCCAAGCAACATCATCCAGCACAGGGCAACTGAGGAGAAGAAAAATGAAAGAAGAAGACAGGGAAATTTCCAATCTGAAGTGTCAGTTTTCCTGGTCAGTGGGAGGGGGGGGGGGTTCTATTTCGCAGGTGCCTCGAAAACGTTCTGGAATTTTACAGAGTAATACATGTTGTTTTGTTATGTCGACACTACATTGCTGAGCCAGTCGTCCTGAGCAAACACACCCTGCAACCAAAGTTCCAAGGAAGAAAAAAAGGCCTGGGAGGGGGGTAATCAATGTAGCCTTTCTCCACAAAAGAAAAACGAAGAGAGGAAAGGGGCGCGGATCTCCGTAGCCTTGAAATGTCGATGTTCTCTGCTATTACAACCGCCCCCTGGACCATTTCGACTGTGCGATGATTATAGGAGATGTGAGAATATACTGGTGGACGACGACGGCAACGGCTGGCCGAAAGACGGGGGTCTCCCGGAAGAAAACAAAAATTCAGGGCCAACCAAAAACTTGACCAGATTGAGAGAGAAAAACTCTTGCTGTCACAGGCGGACTGCTTATTGATCGTCACCGAACGGGGTGAACGATCTTCCAGGCAGCCGAATACTCTAGCCTGTGATACGACCACATACGGTCTGGGTCCGCCAGAAGAAGGACCAAAGTTACATATTAATGTTCAGGCGCACCGACCCGCAGCCTAGAACAACTTGGTCGTAAAGCGAGTCAAGGAATCGTGACCCGTCATAAGCCTTAGCCCGGAGTGCCCCTGCGACCCAAACACTTCGGAGAACGACTTCAACTTTCCAAACTACGGGAGGAGGAAAGTGAACGGGTTGGCGGTCCATATCGCCGAATGCCCCCCCCGGCTATGCTCTGAAATCGACACACCTGCCCTATACCGACTTCCAGGTTGTTGTTCCTTAATATCGAAGGCCTGGAACGAGCCGGATGTTACTTCGGCACATGGCGGATATCCAGTCGGTTTCCTCACGGCATCTCGCAACGAAAACAGTCCACGGGTAAGTAAGGCTCTAGGATACATCTGGCACTACTACACTAGGAGCAATAAGCAGGAGAGGAGAGCCAGGAAATAAGTCAAGTTAATCAACAGGATATCAAAAACCAACTCATGCATTGTCTCCCGCCTGCATTCATGAGAGACATCCTGCGCCTCCATAAGAGAGAAGCTGAAATAAAGTTGTCGTGGTCAGACCCGGCATGTTTGTTCCCCGTTTGGGACGGCGCCGGCGCCGGCGCCCGTCGCCGGACAGGGGCCGGCTCTAGGCGGGGTTCAGCATACCCAGTTGGGTACTCTGTACTCTGTACTTACCCGCGCGTTAATGCTCCTCAGCGCGCTCCAGCCCCTGGAGTGGACAGAAAGCACGCCAGAGCACATGGGCATGACATCATCATCATCATCACCACCACCACACACAAACATAGGTACTCACACATCCATCACCTCCCTCCCCCTCCCTGCGAAACCGGTGCGCCAAACACCTAAACACGCTTCGATTCTTCACCCTGAGCACACCCATGACCTGGAGCCTCGGCACCAAGCATTCTTGGCACCAGCCTGCTTAACTCACGGCACAACGCACGCACACACGCACTCACTGTCTTGGAGGGAGGTGAAGACCGTTCGGAACTGGCCCCCGACTTCGACCATGACGGCCTCCTCCCTTGCCACCAAGTTCCTGGCTGCGGCCGTCGCGCTATGCTGCACCTCAACCGCCGCCGCTTCTCCTCTGGGCGAAGACCAGATCGTCTTCCAGGCCAACGCCGACTTGACCCGCGTTCATGAAGAGTAAACGAACNCCCCCCCCCTCCCCTTCTTCCTCCTCATGTCTTGTCCGACGCGTGGCTAACGCGACTCGACAGGCTCTCCAACGCCCGCATCATCCCCGCGGTCCTGGACGATTTCCAACCCATCCTTGGCCTCTCGGCCGAGTGGTCCTCCTCCGCCGCCGCCGACCTCGGCAACACCCTGAAGCCGGCCAAGCTCCAGTCGGCACCCGCCGTCTCCCTTGTCAGCGGTTCGTCCATGTCCGCCAGCCTCATCGCCACGACCTACGTCTTGACCCTGACCGACCCCGACGCGCCCACGCGCGAGAATCCCATCTGGTCCGAGTTCTGCCACTGGGTCGCCACGAGCAGCTCCCCGACCATCTCGGCCGGCGTCGTGCCCGCCCACCTGGACCCCGTCGTCGAGTACAAGCCCCCCGGGCCGCCTCCCAAGACGGGCAAGCACCGCTACGTCTTCACGGCCTGGGTGCCGGCCAACGGCACCAGGGAGAAGCTGCATCTGACCAAGCCGGAAGAGCGGAAGCACTGGGGCGGCGAGGAAGGCCGCGGCGTGCAGAAGTGGGCCAAGGAGAACGGTCTTGTTGCCGTCGGTGAGTCGACCCACAACATTCACGCGCCCACGTTGGGAGGCCCGCGGCGGCGGTGTCGGGACTGACCGATGACCAGGCGCGAATTTCATCTACGCCCAGAATGAGACGCAGTAGTTTGGCGGGACCGCCTCCGATGCGTCACTCCTGCACGTTGCCTCATGCAAATGGATAATGCAACGGCGTTTCACCCGAAAAGCAAGTGAGGGGAGTGCGAATAAGCGCTCATGATTATTCAATGTCACTTTACCCTAGGTAGTACAACTTCACTCAAGTCTGGAATCTAGGACGTATTCATGTAATCATGTTTCAAGCGACACTCGTGCCTATTTTATTCAAGTGCCTCAGTTGTCATGATTGTATCTTATTCTTGCCGGCGGACCTTGAAGTGACCAGTCCCAAGTTGGTGTAAAGGGTGGCCACATCTATCACGCCAACAGCCTGCCTACATGGAAGGCTTCCTCCTTAGGAGCGGAAAGGACAAGAACAGCAGCAGCTAGAAGCACACAACCGAACGGACAAAGCATGACATGATCCCATGGTTACACAAACCCCCCACGGAGCCACGCTGCCACGATGCCGTCAACAGTTTGCAATCAACCCCCCACTCGTTTCCCCTCACCTCACTTTCTGCGTCCAACTACTCCTACTCCTGTCGCTTCATCGCCGTGTTGGATGAAGAAAAGAATCTTAGGCTGTAGGGCCAGGAGCGGGAGGGTTCCTTCGCTGTCTCTTGCGGGGCGGCTGAGAGGACTCAGTCTCGGTCTCATCGGCCGTGTGGCTCCCGCTCGGACTCCGGCTGATCGTGCTCTCCCGGCTCTCCTCGCCGCCGATGGGCGTGGGCTGTCTGCCGCCAGTTTGCCTATTTCCACCGAGCAAGAGGTGGTCGGCAGCCCGCATCCCGTTCGTGTGGCTAGGAGCAGGCTGTTCCTGCGCCGCGGCACCGCCGTATCCGTTGGCAACGGGCGTCTCGGCCTCTTGTTGCCCACGTTGCGCGGCTAAGGCGGCCTGGTTCTGGCGCCTCGTCACGTTCCTCTTCCTCTCCGATTGCCCGTTCCAGGAGCACCTCTCCTTGTGCCGGACACAGTTGCCGCACACGATCGAAGTGTCATGCCCCTTGAAACAGTCAAGGTTGCTTGCTCTGCACCTCTGGCACTTAGCCTCGTTGTCGACCCTCACTCCGTCCCGCTCGATCCGATCGGCGTGCTCATGTTCCTTCTTGGTCTTTGTAGCTAGCAGTTTACCGCCCCCATTGCCCGAGCACGCTGTGCAGATGCACAAGACCCTCTGCGTCGCTTTCCGCGAGGCTTGGGCCTGGGGAGCGGAGACCGGGGCCGGGGCCGGGACTGAGGGGGCCAGATCCCGCGGCCGTCCATTGATAGCCTTGAAGCCTTGTGTAATAGACGCGGGCCGCTTAGAGGGTAGAGGCTTCCGAGGGATTGCCGTCGCCCCGGGAACGTCTTGGGACCCGTTGGCACCGGCCGGGAATGGGGCCAGATCCAGATCCAGATCCCGCGGCCGTCCATTGATGGGCTGTGTTATAAGCGCGGGCCGGCTGGAGGGTAGAGGTTTCCGGGGACGTGTAGCCGCCCCAAGAATATCTTGAGACTCATTTGTACCGGCCGGGAGACTGTGCCTGGTAGAGGCGGCATAGATAGGAGGGACGGCAGAGATCGTGGAGACGCCAGGAACGACAGGGGCGGCATAGATAGCAGGGACGGCAGAGATCGTGGAGACGCCAGGAACGACAGGGGCGGCGGGGGTGCCAACGGGACTGGTAGAGATGGTAGGGACTGTCGAGATAGAAGTGTCGGTTGGGCTGCCGACGGAGGGGCTAACAGAGCCAGCGGCAGATCTTGAAGGAGGCGGAGTGTGTGTGCCCGCCCTTGCGCTATATTCAAGGGCTAATGCTAGGGAGGCGATTTCGGGGAGGTTTGGAGTTGCGGGCTCATTATTCCATTCGTGACGATGGCGTCTGGCTCCCTCTGTGCGACTCATTGCGAGGGAGGTCTGAGTTTCTGCCTCTCTCGCGCTTCGGCGTTGCTTGGAAGATGAGATCATGAGAGATGGATGATGGCAACGAAGGCGGCAGTGGCGATGGGAGTGATGAAGAATAAGATGCTGATGATGCTGGAGATGCTGATGATGCTGGAGATGTTGATGATGCTGGAGATGTTGATGATGCTGGAGATGTTGATGATGCTATTGATGTTGAAGTTGATAATGCTGGCAACTTTGTTGGTAGCAGTGCTGGTGTTGATGATGTAGCCTTGTTGTGCGGTTTGCTTGCTCGGTCCTGTTGGAAGAGGACTTGTTTGAATTTATTTGTATGCTGGGCTACAGAAGAAGAAAAAAATCCGACTCGACGGAGATACCATGACAATGGAGTCCAGCCCGGCCGTCCACCCTCACCTTCTCTACCTGGCCCAGCCCAAACCTTATGCAATGCGTACCAAGGAACACCTCTCGTTGGAGCCCCGTAAACGAGCAAGGAAGCACGCCTGCGACTTTGCGGTATTGTGGATGGCGATGAAGTAGACGCCGAGGACATGGGAAGGAGGATGACGGGTGCCCATTGCAGCTTGCCCATATTACGTCTCAGGGCAAGCGCCAGGAGCTCCAACACAGTCCATGTTTCTTGCCCTGTGGTGAAAGAGTGTCGCCCAAAGGGGGGCTCTGTCCTCGAATATGGCAACGGACATGGGCAATGGGATGTTACGAGATTGCAGTTAGCAATAGGTTTTATGGCATACATTACAGTTCACCTTGTGGCTAGATATTATTGGAAGCTGCAAGTTGATCTGTAGATGGACGTATCCAGAAGGTCTCCTGTTTGTGGACGTCCTCAAGTCCACGTCGTCCATGGGGGCTCCCGTCTGGTGTTCCGGAGAAAGGCAGTGCATTTCTTTAACACACCAACATCATCAAGCTGCTTGACACTCGCACTCCTACTTACCTGCATACACACTCAAAGAAACTCATGTTTCCCACATATTGCCACCAGGCTTTCCCGGACGTATCCTTTCTCTCATCCTTCTACAACCTCCTCATCCCCAAGAAGCTTCGACACATCATCTACGGCCCTCCCTTCCACCCTAAGTATCGGTTCCTCTAGTATCACGCACCGCAGCGTCCTCTACATTGATCATGAGTACGATATTACGCTTCGATACATTTGAAAACGGCTCCCCTGCGCCCATCAGAAGAATACGCTGTGCACCAGAAGTGATGGAAGCAGCCGAGACGCTGATGAGTTTGCGGAATCCCGTAATATTGGACAGAGCACACGGCTGCCCTCCCCCGAATCCGGCCAAGCAGCTGATGGCCGAGGGCCTCGACATCACGACGAGTCCGAATACCGACGCCAACCTTCATCCTCGTCCACATACGACCACTTCTATCTCCCGCACGAGCCCTGAACCACGCAGTGGCGTCCGCACGAAAAAGAGCCAGCTCAGGAGTCCGGCCGAGAAAAGCGGCGAGGCCTCCAAAGGTACTGGGCAGATTGAGCAGACCGGGCAGGCTCCCCACCCGGACAAGACCACGCTCGTCGACTGCCCCTGCAACTCGGCGAAATGCAAGACGGGCGTCAAAGTTGCCCCCTCGACAAGAGACGTCCATCTCCGCGCCGACGAGATCAAGAGAAACGGATTCAGGGTGGAGGAGCCGTGCGTGGCGTGCGCCAAATCGAACCGCGAGTGCTACAGAGGGGCTTACGCCTCGTGCGATACCTGCCTCCGCAGGAAAGAAGCATGCCTGAACAACTGGGGACAATCAAGCTCTGGAGCATCAAGGCCACAGGCGAACACTAGGCAGTGCCCCTAGAGCGGGGAGGCTTGAATGATATCCTTGTCGTCACGATCATTGTCTTCTTCTCCATTTTGCGAGTAAGGCAAGCAAATAGGCCGGGAGTTGCTCGCATAGCATGGGGTGGAGGTTTGCGAAGCCGGACTCAACAGGTGCAGAGCCGGGAATTTGACTTGGGCAGGCGGTGATGCCACTGACAATTGTGGTGTGGAGGCTTTCATGATCAAAGCGAGATGTACACAGTTCGGGCAGAAAATCGCCGCCTCGAATCATCTACTTGGAAAAAAGGCGCTTCAACTCTTGATGTTTGTAGACGACAGTTTGTCTAAGATGTTATAACCAATCATCCATCTAAGAAGCCGGGTTGCATACTTACCTAGTTTTGTGATATTTGCCTTATATTGACCATTTCCCCTCTCCAACAGTAACGGCACTGAAGCAGATGCCAAAATTGCTTTCCCAGTACCAATTTTCGTTGCATCCTAAGGGCTATCCGGGGGGCCCCTGGGGCGTCTAGACTTTAGTGAGGTTTAAGAGGTAGGGAGTCTGGAAGACGGTGCCTTTGAATAGTAATGAGGCAAGGCCATCTAGGTTAGCCGACATAAGGGAAGGCCCAATGGATGATACGTACACACACGTTATAGCTGAATGGCTGTAAAAGTTCTACCTTGAGACGAAGAAGTGCCGTCAAGGCGGAGGAACCTCGAGCAGCAGCAGTACCTTGGCGGCCTGGCAGTGGCAATAGTCTTCTATAATGACATGGAACGATAGGTCTAGGTGGCTAGCCCGGCCTCCTAGGCCTATTTTGGTTTAGGCCAACAAAAGGAGATGGCCATGCCGTGCATACGGACGGCCGCATCGATATTGATACCGCCATGATGCATGGGTACCCAGCCAATATTTCACCGGACTCAAGGAAAGGCTTGTCTTGCTATAGCCAAAGCAAGAGGTCAGGAGCGGCAACAGAATGCAAGTGGTACTTACTAGACTGAAGGAAGACCGGAAACCCTTTGGCGAGGGCGGTTGTCGCCGGTGGACCGCCGACACGGCGATACCCAAACGGGCATGTCCACCCGGCCGGGTCACCGGTGACCGGCGTAGTAAGTAGTACCAACCGGACCCCGCACCGCATTGCTTGCTTGCAAAACGACTTGCCTTTGGCTCTTGGGGGAGGGGGAAAGGAGGGGGTGGTTGTGCAAGGGGCTGTGTGGTAATAGGTATCTGGCTCATTGGCCGATTCGCCTCTCTTGATTGAATGTCGTGTCGTGTCACGACATACATACATGATAATACAGCAACCTCAACACAATGAATCATCCCGACGCACTGCGCGCGGCGACGTCTGGCAACATCATACAGTGTATCCCGAGCATCCGTGCCGCGTGTGCCCTATTCTTCTTCTTGACGCCATCCAAACGGTGTGCACTCGAAAGCTTTCTATCCCTTGTGTCCTCATATCATCGTCGAGCGTTCCGGCTCATCGAGCACTTCATCTCACACCTACTCCGTGCCCGCGCCGTTGTGTGTCTTGATTGCGAATAGCCTCACTTCTAGCCGACAGTGCGGAGCAGTCATGGATAAACGAGCCCGCATCCCCGTCACTCTCCCGATGGCCAACCCGACCGAGAGCTATTGGCACCACCCCCCCTCTCGTCTCTCAAACTACTGCTCGAGCGCATCGCTGCCCTCAGAGACCGACACGCTGATTATAGGAAGCGGTATCACGGGAGCTGCCGTGGCCCACTTCCTCCTCGCCTCGCCCTCTGCCGGGGCCTCCTCGCAACCAACGCCATCGCCTCCCGACATCACAATGTTGGAGGCCCGCACCGTGACCTCGGGCGCAACGGGTCGCAACGGCGGCCACACAAAGGCGGCGTCCTACAGATCCTTTCTCCACCATGCCGCCACTCTCGGCACCGAGGCCGCATGCCGCATCGCGCGTCTCGAGCTCGCCAACATCCGCGCCGTCCACGCGTTCGCGGCAACTCATCTCCAGGACCGGGCGACGGAGAGCAGACCCTGCCGGACGGTGGACGCCATCTACGACGCCGTCCAGTGGGAGGCAGCGAACCAGGCCGTCGAGGCGATGAGGGAAGCCATGCCGGGCGAAGACGCCTCGAGGTACGACCTCTACGACGCCGACGAGACCCGAAGCCGGTTCCACGTCTCGGGCGAGGGGCTGCATGGGGGCGTCGCGTACGAGGCGGGGGAGCATCTCGGCGTACCGTTTCGCCACCGGCGTGCTGGAGCTGTGCGTCGACAAGGGCCTGAAGCTCTTCACGGAAACGCCCGCGGTCAGCGTCGAGAAGCTCGGCGGGACGGCCGGCGAGGGCGACCGCCATCGATGGGTCGTGCGGACGCCCAAGGGACGGGTCGCGGCGCGGAGGGTGGTGCTCGCGACCAACGGCTACACGGCGTTTCTCGACCGGCGGTTCCAGGAGGTCATCGTGCCGACGCGCGGCCAGATCGTGGCGCACCGGCCGGGCTCCAAGATGCCCCAGGGGCGGGGGGGGCCTGCCGACGACGTACAGCTTCATATACGAGGGCGGCTACGAGTACATGATCCGCAGGCCGGCGGGCGCGCCGTTCGCCGGCGACATGGTCATCGGCGGCGGCCTCGCCCGCGCGCCGGACGCGGGGTTGGAGGAGTACG
>NWBT01000050.1:6053737-6094835 GCA_003386485.1 Colletotrichum lentis
GAGGAGTACGGGACGACGGACGACTCGCGGCTGAACCCCGTCATCAGCTCGTACCTACACGAGACGACGCCACGGTACTTTGGCGACAACTGGGGCGACGACGCCGCCGACGACGACGCCGCCGCCGGGGGTCGGCTGCGGGCCGAATGGACGGGCATCATGGGCTTCAGCCCGGACGGGTTCCCGTTCGTGGGACAGGTGCCGGGCGGCGGCGGCGGCGGCGGCAACAACGATGAGGGCCTCTGGGTCTCGGCGGGCTTCCAGGGGCACGGCATGGTGTTCTGCTGGATGTGCGCAAAGGCGCTGGTCGCCATGATGCTTGATAGGGCCGAGGAGGAGGAGAGGCAGCGACTCAGCAGCTGGTTCCCCGAGGCATTTCGGATCACAGAGGCACGACTGAAGCAGAGATTCTCAGGGAGGGGAGTGAGACATTCGGCGTCAGACACCTCGGATGGGAGTGCGGGAATCCGAGCTAGGAGACAAGCTTGAATCAAGAGACAGGCGACGACGCCTGGCGCCTTGGTTCCAGAAGCAGAAGCCAAGCGGCCCGCCTACACTACGCGCCGGACGACGGGCTGGCTGGCTGCGCTGGCATGCTCGTTGAGGGCTGTAGATAGAGTTCGATCGCGCCCGCCCCTGGGCCGCTTAGCTCAACCATTCCCTCGGATTGTTGTTGATGAAAGAGAACAGGGGAGAGAGAGAGAGAGAGAGTGTGTATGTGTGTGTGTGTGCGTGTGAGTGTGAGTGCGTGAGTGTGTGTGTGAGTGTGTGAGTGTGTGTGTGTGTGTGTGCGTGTAAGTGTGAGTGGTTCGTTCTGGCGGTGTGCAAGAGGAACGCATGAGCGTCCGTGTCGAGAGCACACTATTTGCTTCGTTTCTTGGCCATGCAACTCGGCGGGCATCATGTGGGATGACGAACACAGCAATATGGCGAAAGCTGCGTTGGGAACGACGGATGGAGGGAGCAAGGCTGTTGCCGGCGGCATTCCCTTCATGATAGCCATGGGTCGTCCCCGGTCGGGCGACTCTGTTGTTGAAAGACGCTCTGCATCCTCTTGCGCATCGTAACGTGTTGCGCTGGGTGAGGACACAAGACACACATGGGGAGGGAGAGATGGTACGAGGAGGACATGCGGCCCTGTCTGATGCCATGATGCATGTCGCACCCCCAGCATGGGAGCAGCAAAACATGGATCAGCCCCCCCCCCCCAAAAGGGTGATTTGTGTTTGCCGCCCCGGTCCCGTCATGTCATGCCGGCGTACAGACTTCGGCCCACGGCCCACGGCCCACGGCCCACGGGGTCTCCCAGCCGAGCGGCACAAGCGGGATTCGTATGCTGCCGATGATGCGCTGGCACGGGCAAGCCTCGCCCTCTGATCGCTTGCAGGTACGGGCCCAGGGTGCCCACCCGGCTGGGATCAGATCCAC
Organism: Colletotrichum lentis; assembly: GCA_003386485.1. NCBI lineage: Eukaryota > Fungi > Ascomycota > Sordariomycetes > Glomerellales > Glomerellaceae > Colletotrichum > Colletotrichum lentis. The sequence goes on from NWBT01000050.1 coordinate 6,055,166, forward strand.
AGGCAGGCTACAGAGGTATATCTGTACAGGATCAGCGCGGGATGCTCTCATACGATAAGCTGTGAGGCGGAAACGGGCGAAGGAGGGTGGGATGCATAGAGAGGGAGACCGACCACACACACACAAACACACACACACACACACACACACACACACACACCCTCTGGAGGAGAAGGTGGACTTGACATTAACAATCATCATCCATCATTGTTCATTGTTCATTGTTCGGACGGAGGGCGGGTGTTGGAAGTACGATGTAAACCCTTCCAGCATGGGGCATATGGGCGATATCAACACGGACAACGGCCGAGAGTCTCCACCGAGGAACAGAGAGGGCAGCTTGCTGTGTTGATTCATGTCGCGGCCTCCTTTTCCCCCGGCTGTCCGCGGGACAAGCGCGATTCAAAGGACCGTCCAGGCTTGATGCGGGCCAGGTAAAGGGGGGATATCACCAGAGACTGATGAGATCGAATGCGACGCTGGAAGCACCCATGGCATCATTTCTTGCCCGGGTGCATCGCAAGATGCCTGCGAACTCCCTTCCCCCTCTTTCGCACACCCGGCCCACATCTTCCAAAGAGAAGGGGGAGGTGGAAACCACGAGGAACATAAAGACATGAGAAGATGAGGACATGAGGAGGGCGATGTGGGCGGTGTGGTGCGCGAACATTGCCGCCCGCCCGCCCTTTGGAGAAAAAAGGAGGAGGACCTTGACAAAACGCAGCGCAGCGCGCCCGAAAAAGGCCCCGGCGGCGAAGGACGTAGAGTGAGTTGAGCCAAGGCGCGCGCCTCTGGAGCAAGCGCAGCATGCAACGCACACGCTACAGACGGAAACCCGACAGAGGGGGATCGTTTTGACCCGCAGACGCTGCAGACACACGGCGCAGAGCGCGCCAATGACTGATCCCCCTGTGCACGCTGCCGGATGCGGTGAGGGCGCGTCGAGTTGCGCTGCTGCGGCGTGCTGCGGCGTGCTGCGGCGTGCTGCGGCGTGCTGTTTGGGGCTGGCTTGCCGCCCCTGTTGGTGCCCAGCGCTCGAGAACGTCCCGCCCGTGTACGCTGTGCCATGCACATGCAATACAAATACAGGGCTTTGGAGTCGTCCATGTCGTTTGAGTCATGTCTGGACATTGTTCAGAGTCGCGATAAAACTGATCGATAGAGACGCACACGAATCGAATCGAATCGAATCGGCGCTGTAGATCTGTTCAGACGTTGCCCGTTCGCTCCGGGCGAGCAGAAGATGGGGGGAGAGAGGAGGGGCTTTGGTCGAGTTGGGATGATGGAACCATGCAAAGAAAGTCTTGTTGGTCTTGTAATTTACCTGCGATACCATCAGACCGGCCGGCCGCCTTTCCGTGTCCCTCTCCCCCCCCTCTTGACCCCGGGCGAGGCTGCTGCTGTTGATGATTGCGAATACGCCAGCTCGCCGCTCAAACAGCAGACTTGGGACGGACATGTTTTTTGTTGACACTTGACGCTTGACGTTTGATGTTTCTGCCCATGCCCGCGGTTTCCGTTTGGTTGAGTTTAATAGTCAAGAAACCCGGGGGTACCTGTACCAATCCCGAGAGGAGGACGAATAGAGAGATGGGCCGTTCCCCCTCCCTCCCTCCTTGCTCCCCAAGGAATGCTTCCATCCCGACTCCCGGTCCGGCGTGCCATTCCTTTGGGAACATCCACTCCCACTGCAATGGTTGGACCTCCCCCCCCTCTGCTCTGGCTGACCCTGGCCATCTGCCATTCGGTCGTCGTCAAGGGCGGCAGAAATGCAGCGCTTCATCCGTCTCATGTCCCNCCCCCCCCTCCTCCCCCCATCTCAGGGAGAGGGAGAAGGGGAAACTGGATCAAGTTGAGGGGACAAATCAAAGTACGGATACCATACAGATATCGGCGGTGTGCCTTTCTTATTACTCTATCCTAACCTCGGCTTGTTCCTCTTTGGTTATTCCACTAGCTCGACGGGTTACTCTACTTTGTGCACTGCAGCCCCCCCTCCTGCCTCTACTACCTACGTATCTCTCCAACCGCCAAGGAGGACGATATGGGTGTCTCGGCCCCCACTGAAAGCACAAGTTCAGAGCGCGGGGTCACCATTCCACCCTCGTCTGTCGTCTGGCGGGCAATGTCGCGATGGACCTCTGGGAGCTAGCTTACATTGTGACACATCCGTCCGTACACCCTCTGCAACGGTCATGTACCAACCGACCGGCCGCTGTGGGGGAGGGCCGACGGATGATGCCATAGAAGAACGACGCGTGTGCTGCCAGTCTCTTTCAAAAAAAAAAAAACATGACGGGGGTCTCGTGTGTTTCTCCCAATGTAACTTTGATGCCGCTCGTGGCTGTCATATAATGCGTCCGGCTGGTTCGAGCAATTGTGTAGCTTTCTTTCTCTGCAGATTCCCTGTACGTGGTGGGCAAATGATGCGCCTTTTCCCCCGTTCAACCTTTTTGAACGTAAAGCAGGTCAAGGTTTTTTTTTGTGTAATTCTCAGATCTAACAAAAGAACTTTGTCCCATTTGTGGTCGACTCCCAGATTCGGACCAGCAGGGTTCTCATCAGAATTGTCCAATGTCTAACTGGTGCATTGTCATAGAATATGAGTCTGCGCAGATAGGGATAGAAAAAACAGAGAAAATTACGCAAAGTGATTAATTAGTTATGTAATGTTAATATCTAGTCTAGGTCCTCTAATGTTAGCTATAGGGGTATAGATATTAGAGGTATATACTAGTAGTAGATCCCTTCCTAATTAGGTAGTTCTTGTTGAATTAAAGGATGTACGCATACAGGGCGCTATTTGTACGCATAGGGCGTAGGCCTAGAGATAGGCTTAAGCCCAGCGTAGCCAGCCCTTTGCTAAATACTAGAGGGACTGCTGCAGGCTTCTTCTTAAGCAGTAGGCTCTAGTTATAGCCTTAGGCGCCTAGGAATAGGGTTCTTATAGGCCTAAGTTAGGGGCTAGCAGTAGGGTATAATAGTTATAGTTATATATATATCTAAATATATATTTTAATTAACTAATTACTATAACCTTTAATAATCTAATAATTAAGAGTCTTATATACTTATAAACTAATAATAATAAGTACTATAAAGCTATTTATAAGCTTATAAGATATTTACTAATACTACTAAGACTATTCTTAATAGCCTTACTAATTAGGTTTTTTAGTTTAACTAGCTTAAAACTAAAGTAAAAACCTATAAGCTTTAGAATGTAATTAACTTATTAATTACTATATATAATATATCTAAGACACTTAGTAGGCTGCTTATAGAGCTAGAAAAGCCTTTAATATATAATTACCTATAGGTAGGTATAGTTATAATAACTCCTATAAGCACTACTGTAAATACCCCTTTAAATACTACCCTCTTAAGAGCTATAAGTGTCTTAGTATATAAGACACACTTATAGACTATAGCTCTCTAATAGCAGCTATAGCTATAGTTATAATCTAAGCTATAGCCTTTATATAAGAGGCCTAAAGATATAACTCTAACCTTAGATATTAGTTATATACTTCTATATATAGTAGACGCCTTATAGTATATATTACAGCTAGAGGATCTCTCTCTAGCTAACCTACTTCTTTATAAGGAGCGCTATATATAATATAATAATAACCTATATATATAAGAGAAGCACCTTAAGCGCTATAGTAACTTATAAAAATAAATATACTAGACTATTTCTACTAACCTTAAGCTTTATTACTATACCTCTAATAGTAAGGTTAACATCTAAGTTATTACCCTCTAGGCTTATATAGGAATACACCCTTCTAAACGTAAAAAGAATATATATATTATACTAAAAAAGGTCCTCTAAGTAACCTTAAAGTATATAACTAAAAAGAAAGTTAAGGCTTAGCTTATAAAGTAGGAAAAAGCACTCTATAAAGCTGCTACTAGTAGCATCCTAGGGACTTAGCTCTTAAGTAACTAGTTTAACCTGTTTATAGCAGCCTTCTAGAAGACCTATCTCTTAAGCTAGATATATATATACTACTATATAGAGGTTACTAACACCCTTAATAACTACCTAACGTTAGGATTAGTCCTCTTTAATATCTAAGAGTTCTTATAGTTAGTAGATAAAAGTAAGTATATAAGAAAGGCTAGGTAAGAGGCTTTTAGCTTTACCTACACTAAAATAATAAATAATAATAATAAGAAAGAGAGTTATAAGAACTATAACTATAGTAAATAAGGCTGTAACTATAGAGGGTATAGAAGAAAGAAAGTATTATTAGCTAAGAGAGTAAATACCTCTCTGCCTTTATAAGAGGCTAATATAACTATAAAGTATAAGCACTTAAGTATAAGTATAAGTATAGTAGAGATACTACCTATAAAGTATATAACCTTAGACACTACTTATAAGCTCTATATAGGCCTTTATTATAGTATTATATAGTGCTTTTATATACTTCCTTACCTAAAGAAAAATACTAGACTGCTTAGTAAAAGTATTAAAAGGCTTATTAAAATACGCCTCTAGACTAATAAGGCTTTTACTAAGAAGCTCTAAGTAGTAAGAATATTAGCTAAAGGCTTTAATTAACTCTATAGTAGATACTAAGGTAAGATTTCTATAGCCTCCTTTTATATTACTAAAAGCTAATATTACTTAGCTAAGTTAGTAATACTTAACTTAAGTAGTAATATCTATATGTTTAATAATACTATATAGTTTAAGACCCTCTATAGTATGCCTATAGATAACTTTATATAGGTAGGCGTATAGTAGCTACCTATTAAGGCGTATAGCACTATAGAGATTAAGCTCTAAGCGTATAGAAATTACATTATTAAGCTTACTGTTAGAATAACACTATTACATAACTATATAACACCCTTAACTTAGGAAGATAAGTGTAGAGATTAGATTATGTAGCACTTATTTATACAGTAAAGAGAAACTACCTAAAGGTGTTATCTAACTAACTTAGGCAATCTAAGACAGTATATCTATCTTATATAATACCTATCTTATAGGTAGGAAGGACAGTTATAGAATACATTCTTTAGTTCACCCTATCTTTTAGTACCTATATGTATATATATAGTCTATTTAATACTAATTAGTAATTACTTAGTAATTATATAATTACTTTATATAATTATAGATTAGTAAGAGTAAAGAGATAAGAATTATTATACTAAATGTTATATAGTAATACATCTAAAATCTAACTACTGTTACCTTCTAGTAAGAACTAGGTAGTTAGACGTAAGGTATCTTATGCTATTTCCTTAATCCTACCTACTGTTACCTTCTAGTAAGAACTAGGTATCTAGGAGTAAGATAACTACTATTTTAGTTTTATATAATAGAGATTTTTATTATTACCTTCTAGTAAGAACTAAATAGAGATACTTACTATATAAATCCTAAAGTATATAGTATACGCTACTACACCTATAATAATAATAACAGACGCTATATAAGACAAAATAGCTACTACTAACTATAGCTTTATAAAGTAAGTAAGAGGGTAATCCCTTAAATAGACCCTAAGAGGAGGAATTATACCTACCTACATATAAAGAGATAAGCGCTAAAAGTAAGATTCTACTTATTATATAGAAGAAGTTAATAAACCTAAGAATCTAAGGCAACCTAATTAATATTACTAGGGCGTTAAATAAGAAGGAACTTACTATACACGTTAGATATATAATTATGTAAATCCTCTATATTACCCTTAATAAGAACCTACTAAAAATAACTCTATATAAAGAATTCTACTATTAGATATCTACCTAATAGGACCTAGTTAGCTAAACCTACAGATAAGAGCTTATATAAATCCTAAAACAAAAGGGATTTAGTATTAGTGTAGTATAAAGCTTAACTAAGTAGATTATAGACTTAATCTATACTATTATCTAGGAATTTAATAATTAGGATAAGTAACTAGAGTATCCCTCCCCTTATCTAACATGTATAATAACCTCCTAGGGATAGATTACACCTATAGAGACACCTACCTAAAACCCTAATCCTATTACTATACTATATACTGCTAAACTAGTAATAGACTTTATTAAGGACTTATATAACGTATAGATAACTTAAACTTTAGTTATATAAGACCTCTAACTAGCAACCTAAAATATACCCCCTAGAATATAATTTACCTAAGAGGTTAATAGTTTTCTATAATTCTAAGGCTGTATAACGCCTATATACTAGAAAGATAGTATCTATAACCTTCTATTAAAGCATATTATTTAGAACAGACTATACAAACTAAGTACTATCTTAATCTTCTAGAAAGGATAGCAGAAAGATAGAAACTACACTAGTAAGCTATATAACATCTTATATAATAAAGCTAAAGTCTTTATTAGTTTTTATTAATAACTCTATATTACAGAAGATTAGTACTACGCTATGTTTCTAGATATCCTCTAGGATTATACAGAAGAGTTCTACCTCTATTATATTAGCCTAACTAGAAGGTAGGATAAGATATATAATATATTAGATAAGTATTTTAATACTAATATTAACTACAGCCTATATTAGGCAGATTAGACTACTATATCCTTTATATAAGTAAGGAGAGAGAACCCTAAGAAGACTATAATAAAAGTGCTTAAAACTCTCCTTAATAAGATACCTCTTATATAATAAGCACTTAGATCTAGATTCTAAGGCAAAGTAATACTTTATATATAAGTTACTTAAGTATATTAAGAAGTACCTAAGCTAGAAACTGCTCTTAGCAATCTTAAAGCAGATTATATATATAAAGAGTTCTTCTCTAACCTAAGGGCTTTACTCTAAGTAGCCCTTAATTAAAAGATAACATTATATAATATTTACTTTATAGACAGGAGGTATACCTCTAACTAAAAGGGATACTATAAGCAGCTATATAATAATTAACTCTTTAGATAACTATATAATAGAAGATAAGGCTAGCTATTTATAAGATAGAGACCCTTCTATATAAATAATAAGAGGTGCTTTATCTATAAGAAAGAGGGCTGTTAGTTAATAAATTATATAGAGAATAAACAAAAGTATGTAAAAGACTAGTATATTTAGGTATATACTACACTTAACTAGGATCTATATAAGGATTTTACATTATACCTATTAGAAGTTAAAGGAGAGAATCCTATTAAAGACTTATATAATAATAACTAAGATATACACTTTAGTAATAAGGAAGCCTTAACTTTCCTCTTATTATTTACATTCTTCTATTATATAACAGGAGAGGATATTTTTTTAGCAGTAAGAATATTAGAAGCAAGCTAATTTATACTATAAGACCTATATAGCACTATATACTAAGGAGAGCTCTAGGATATAGGTGCAGCTAAGTTTTTAACTATTAGGAAGCCTTAAGTGCTAACGTACTTAAGAGAATACCCTTATATAAAGATATTATAAGTACTAGGATTAGCCTATATACAGTTTAGTGTAAACATATTAATTACAGCTATAGGGACTATAACTATAAAAAACCTACTAAGTAGTATTATATACTATATCCTTAATATATCTATACTATTCCTATTTTCTCTATATAACGCTAACTAACTTAGCGTGTATTTTAATAACGTTAATAATATTATTATACAAAAAGACAGACTACTAATCCCTATTATTTAGAAATAAGGCTATCTATTCTTTAACTTAAGCTATATAGAGGCAGGGATGTTCTTTACTAAAGAATAACTCTAATAACTTTACTAATAATTTAGACACCCTTATATAGATTAACTACACTAGCTTCTAAAGAATGCTAGACATAATAATATTAACCCTATTATTCTAGAGAAGATCTAGAGATTCTATTATTACTGCTAGTTATATAACCCTACCTTAAGGAGGTTTAAGTTCTCCTTAAAAAATAAAAGTTACTTTAACTATAAGATAGTTATAAACGTTATATAACTAGAGGAGAAGAATATCCTTTATGTTATTAATATAGAGATAGGATTTTAGGGTGTAATATTCCTAAAGTTAATATTAGCATAAGACACTTAGAAGGCTCTTTATAAGTGCTAAATTAGTATATACGTTAGTCTACTAGATTATATTATATATAATCTAAGGATAAATTTTACTTCTATAGAATTTAGAGGCTAAGCTAAGATTATAAGGATTATATATAATAAGATGCTAGTAAAAGCCTACTAAGTAGTTAGTAAGATTAAAAGAGCCTATATACTACTTAGACGTATATATAATATCCTCTACTAGGAGATTAGCTATAATATAGATAATAAGATAATCCTCTAGATAGCAGTAAAAGCCCTAAATAACACTACTAGCCTAAATAGCATTATACTAACCCTTCTTATTTTTAGAACCTACCCTTAAATTAATAAGAACTTACTACTATTACTAGATATTATATAAAGAGTAGAGGTAGTCTAAAAGGTAATAAAACTGCTTTAGAGTATTTATATAGAAGTTAAAATTAATTATATAATTAACACTAGGAATAGCCCTAACATCTAGAAGGTACTTTCCCTCCCTATTAGGAGTAAAGTGCTAGTATAAAGAGAAAAGAAGGGCTAGTCTAGCCTATATAAGATTAAAGGGATTAAAGGATACACTATTACAGTTAGGATAGTAAACAGTCCTATATAGTTTTATATAATATATATAAAACTATACCTTTATAAGGAAGACTTATAGGTATAGGCAGACCTAGGTGTTATATAGCTAACCTAATAATAATAACTAAGGAAGAGAGGATAACTAAAGAAGGGCTAGAAACCTACTGTATAATAATTACTATAAATATACGCTATATACTTATTATAACAAGAGAAAGACTATTATAACCTTATAGTTTAACTCTAACTTAATAATATTATTACAGCCCTAGGGGCACTATATAAAGAATTAGATAGGATTAAAATTAATACCCTTATTAATTAAGAGGTATTTGCTTTTATCTTATACAATCTAGATAAGCATAATAAAATCTATATTTATAGAACTTATATAGTATAAGAGATTAAGAACTTATTAACTAAGCTATATAAGAAGTTAAGACTTATTATATAAGGTTATAGGGACTAAAAGAAGGAATTACTTCTTACCTAGGCACCTACAATCTAGAGGATAAGCTAACGCCTCCTGCTTATAATTAGCATAACTCTAATTACGTCTTTTAGGTGTTATTACAAAATATAAGACATTACCTAAGCCTACACCTAGGCTACTAATAAGTTAACTTATATAATTATTACATAACTGCCTAAGGAACTTAAGAGTAGATATCCTAAGAACATACTCCTCTAGATTATTAAGCTATTATATAGGCTTACTAAATTAGGACTCTACTAGTATAAGATATACTTAGAGCACTATAAGGTAGAACTAAGGATAAAAAAGTCTATATATAACCCTTACCTCCTCTACATAACTAAGGGACTTAACACTTTTAGCATTATAGTAATACAGACAGATAACACTTCAAGCTTTATAACAGCTTAGTTTTCCTAGAAAGAGGAGGAGAAATTACAGATAAAGAGGCTTTATATAAAGCTAAAGATAATACTTTAATAAGGAGAAGGACTTAACTTTAATAGAGGATAAATTAAGCTATATAATAATTACCTAACCTTCGCCTAGAAAGGTTAAGTTAAGCACCTTACACTTATTAATAGCAGTATACCTAACGCCTAATAATAATATATCTTATAGAGGGTAAGAGGAGCCTATCTTACCTTAATTTACTAGCTAGAAGCCTTATATAACCTATCTGTTACTACTTAGGTTAAGTAACTAGAAGCAAAAGATATTAAAGTATTAAATATATAACTTTAATAGCAGATTAACAACCTAAATTAAGGTTTTACCTTTATACCTCTAGACCTCTTATATATAAAGATATATATATTTACAGATAGATCTTTTGCTAATAATACTAACCTTTCTTTATAACTAGGATTTATAATTATACTAGCAGAAGAAACTGCTTATATAACTACAGACTTTGAAATTAGAGGTAATATTATATACTAGAGCTTAACAAAGTGTAAGAGGATCACTAGAAGCGTTCTTATAAGTAAGTTATATAGGATAGCCACTAGATTTAATAGTAGTATTTCCCTAAGTATAATGCTTAACTACATCCTTTATACGCTCTAGATACTAAGGATACTAGTTATAGTGTGTTTAGACTTATAATCCTTATATAAATGCCTTATACAACTAGGTATAACTAACAAAAAGAGACTTATAATTAATATTATAAGCCTATAAGAGTTATATAAGAAGAAAGAGATCTTAGAGGTAAGATAGATTAACAGTAAAGATAACCTAGTAGACGCCCTTACTAAGAAAACGCTAAATTTAGCACTATAACAGCTAGTAATAAGCAACATATTATAAATTTAAATTAAGGCGTATATTAAAAGGTTAGGGGAAAAGAGTAATTAATAACTACTACATATAAGCTTACCCTTATACGTTAACTACCTAATTTACCTTCTAATCTAAATACACGCTAAACACTACTAATCCTAGATTTGCTGCTTTATATAACTACCTAGCTATCTACCTATAAGTTATATAACTAACTAAGGAACCTAAAAGAGTCTAAAACCCTTACTTAATAATAAGAGGGGTATTAGAACTACCTAGCTTATAACTACTTATAAGTAAATAAGCCTTCTGCTTTTTTATATAATAAGTATAAGAATAAGCATAATAAGGAGCATTATTATCCTTATTATTATTATTATTATTATTAGTATTATATAATCCTCTACTATAGTAGTAGTAATAAGCTCTATATAACTACTAGACGCACTCTATATAAGCACTATTCTAGTATATAGTAATATAAGTGTAAGCAGTAAAGCAAAAAGTGCTAGCGCTACAGCCGCACTTCTAGGGGTAGGTATTAACAGCTTATTTACAGCTTTAGATAAGGACTACATAAAAATATCCCTTATAATAGATTATCTTAGTAAGCAGAAAAGAGATATCTTTGCTAGTAGGAAGGTAAATCTTAATATTACGTAAGGGTATATAAGTAACCTTACGCTCTTCCTCTTATACTAAAAAGAAAAGTTAGCATTATATAAACTATTAGGTAAGACCTATATATATATTAATTAAGAGGGTAATAAAGAAGGTATAGTTATAAGCTGTTAAAGTAGAAAGAGTTACCTAATAGGTGCTACTAGCGTTAGTGTAAGTAGTAATAGTACCTATAGGGGTTACCTAGCCTCTAGTAGGGATAAAAGACATAATAACTAAAGGAAACTTAGGTCTATATAAAGAAGTTAATTTTAGTTTAGTTAATTTTAGTTTAGTTAATTTTAGTTTAGTTAATTTTAGTTTAGTTAAGATTTTCTTTTTATATAAAGAGAAAGTAGTGTAGTTATTAAAGAGAAGAAGAGAAAAAGAAAAAAGAGGAAAGAATAGGCTGCTAGGCAGTTAAGGTAAAGCTAGAGGGTAAATATAATAACTACTACACGTAACCTACCTGCTTAACTACACAGAAAGGAAGGAAGGACTATATAAGTAGGGTAGGAAGGATTATAGGCGTTTTTAATTCTTCTGTTTTTTTTTAAATCTATTATATAACAATTAGTAGTATAACCTACTAAATTTATACATAAGGTTATTAATAGAATAATTAGTGTAACCTAATTAGCTACGTTAAAGGGATTATACAGTTAGGTTACAAAAGAAAAATTATAAGTGTTAGAACAGCACTATTACATAACTGTATAACACCCTTAACTTAGGAAGATAAGTGTAGAGATTAGATTATATAGCACTTATTTATACAGCAAAGGGAAACTACCTAAAGGTGTTATCTAACTGACTTAGGTAATCTAGGACAGTATATCTATCTTATATAATACCTATCTTATAGGTAGGAAGGATAGTTACAGAATACATTCTTTAGTTTACCCTATCTTTTAGTACCTACATATATATATATAGTATATTTAACACTTATTCTATATAATATTACCTTTTATAAGGGTATTACTACTAACCTTATATCCTTCTTAAAGCTATAGCAGTAAGGGATCTAGTAGGATATAAGCCTAGGTAATAATTACCTATATAAAGCAGATAAGTCCTTTATTACCTATATTAATAAGATTTATAGCTAGTAGGTGCTTAACTATTAGCTCTTTTTGTTAGAAGCTATACTTACAGCTGTAGTCCCCCTACTAGCTATTTATATAAATAAAAAACTACACCTAAAGTATAAAAGAAACGCCTTTATAATAGCTACCTATAGGAAGCCTATTCTTAGTAACCTTCTTACCTAGTATTAGCGCCTTAGACACCTTAGCCTAGAGGCGCTTAAGAGGATCTCTAACGTTACTTATAGGGTGTATATCTAGGGATTTAATAAGTCTATTATAATAGTTAACTATAAAGCTTATACCTTAAGTAAGGCCTATTATATAGTCTAAAGAAGCCTATAAGAGTTAGTTATTTACATAAAGCCTAGTAACTATCTTATAGTTAACTTTTATAACCTTAAGGTAGGCTATATAGGCTACTACTCCTATATACTCTTTTTAGACTGTATAATAGGCCTAACTTAGGACTTTTACCTTTATACCTATAAAATAGATATACTACTTATAATAATTATAGACTTCCTTACTATACTTAAAGTATACTATAGCTATAAAGTAAAAGTAATTAAGACTAATAATAAGTTAGCTAATAATAATAAGGTTTCTATAAGCCTTAATGTATGCAGTATATATATTAAGGTAAGCACCTTAAATACCTAAGCGTAAAACAGCACTATAAAGTATATTACAGCTGTAATTAAGTATAAAGCTAGGTATATAGCTATTTACACTAAGCTTCCTAACGTCCTATAGCCTAAGATTTATGCCTCTATAACCTACCTTTATAACTACATACTATAAGCCTCTTATAGTTAGAAGACTCTATACTAGCTATAGTATAAGTACTTCTAAGGTAAAGATACTATATAATTTACTTAGCTTAACCTTTTACACTTAAGAGTCTATAGCTATAAAGCGTATATACTTATAGTAGACACTTAGCTTTACTACTAGCGCCTAAAAAGGCTTACCCTATATATGTAGATAGGTTATTTTATTAGCTACACTTTAAGTAACTTATACTACATTTAGAATCCCTTTTATAGTAAAGTATTTATAATAAGAGATATTATCTTTAATAAAAAGCTTATCTTTAATAGTAACCTAAAGGCCCTTACTAAGGATATTTATAAGTTAGACCTTTAAGATATTTAACATACTATTAACTACCTTATTCTTAAAGGCTAGCATAATGTAACTACATTCTATATAGCTAATAAGGAGGCTAATAAGATCTATAAAAACTATAATAAAGCTAAGGGGGTGCCTCTAGGTGCTGCCCTAAGCGCCCTAAGCGTAGTAGAAACGCCTTCTAATAGGCCTCCTACCCTAATGCTACACACTAAGTCTTAGTTTAAGCTTATAATGCTACTACTAACACCCCTAAGATTAGCGTTTTTTACTATGCTTATAGTAGTATTTATAGGGGGGTAAGAAGAATCTTAATAAGCTAATAAAGCTAATAAAACCCTCTTTCTAATATACTACTAGTAGTTATATATATCTTTTAAGGCTGTATTTCTTACTAGGTATATATATAATAAGCATTCTTATATATATAACTCTATAAAAAACAAATAATAACTAATAGATAGCACTAGAACACCTAAGTTATAGGCTAGCCTCCTATAAGACCTTATGTAAAGTATTAACTAATCCCTAAAACGCCCTTATGTAATAGGATTATATAGTCTAGAGCTAGCACTTATAGTATCTCTAGAGGGAGCCTATTATAAGGCTAATACCCTATATAGCACCTACTAGAAGGAACTTCTACTGCTTCTTATGTCTTATAGTTAACTCTAATACTACCCTCTTAAAGACGCCTTTTGTAAAGCTAAAATATTACACCTTAATAGCTATATAACCTTATACTTATAGTAAGAGGTATCTAAAGCTTCTATATATAGTAATTAGATTCTTAGTTACTATTAGGTCTATACCTATATGCTTAATAAGTATAGCTGCCTTAGTAAGGTAAAGGCTAGGCTTATAATATAAGGTAACTAATAGGTAAAAGATAATAGAGATATATATACTATAACGCTTATAGGTATGTCTTTTTAAATCCTAATAGCTATAGCTACCTACTTTAATTATAAGCTGCTCTAATATAATATAGTAAATATGTTTATATATATAGATATTAATAAGGAAATATATATAGAGATACTACTTAGACACTATAAGAAAGGTATTATCCTACGCCTTTAGAAAGCCCTCTATAGGCTATACTATTTACCTATACTCTAGTAAAAGCACTTTAAGAAGGGCCTTATAGCATAAGGCTTTAAACGTATAGCTAAAAAGGATTACTACTAGCAGAAAGGAGAGATTACTTTCTTCTTTTATATTAATAATTATATTCTTACCTTCCTAAAGGCCTATAAGCTTATAGTAATAGATAAGCTATATATACTGCAGACTAAATACTACCTTAAAGGCAGTAAGAATCTCTAGTAGTTTCTTAGCCTTAAGGTTATATATAACTAAGAAACCTATTACCTATAGCTCTTATAGGCTATATACACTAAGAAGTATAAGAAACTACTTCCTATATATACTAACGTTATAAATAATAATACTACCTAGTATACACCTATAATAAAGGAAGAGCTACTGCTATATAAAGATAATACGCCTCCTATAAAGATTTACTATTATTAATATAAAGTTAATACTATCTTTTATACTGCTGTAATAATACGCCTAGATGTTACCTTTACTATAAGCAGGCTTATAAGATTTAATTAAAACCCTTTAGATATATACTAGAAAGCTACTAATAGAGTTCTTTAATACCTCTACAAAATATAATACCTTTACCTTTACTTTAGCGCTAAGCTAGGCAGTAAAGAGGACGCCTTTAAAGTTACCTCTGATATAAGCTTTAGTAATAATACTCTAACCTAAAGAAGCTTATAAGCCTTTATAATAAAGCTTTTTAGAGGCCTTATTATGTAGTAAGCTAATAGATAGAATATAGTTATAACCTTAATAACAGAAGTAGAGCTGCTCATACTTACTTAAGCTGCTAAGGAGGCGCTTTTTATAAGCTAATTAATCTTATAACTTTAGATTTAACTACCTACGTAATATAGAGACTAGTCTATATATACATTAATAAAGGTAATACTAATAAGAGTATAAATCTAGTATAATAACTAGTAGATAGTAAAGCTTATTATAAGTAAGATTTTATAACTACATACTAAGCTCTACTACATTAATATCTATAATTACTAGCTACACTAAGAATTTACTAATAGCTATATAGACGTTATATATACCCTATTAGCAGAGCTTATAGCAGATAGCTTAATAAAGGCCCTTAATTTAGTAAAGTATAATACCTTCCTTCTCTAGCTTAATATAACTAATAAGAAGGAGGTCCTTAAAGCTAACTACATAAGGGATCTTATAATTAATAAAACCTACCTACAGGCAGAGATAGCTAAGCCTAACGTATAGGCAGTAGAAGAAACAATCTTATAAGTATATAAGCTAGTAAGAAAAGCCTTCTTATACACGCTAAGCTTATATAATATTAACGCCCTTTCTATAGCCTATAAAGGCTGTAGAGAATTCTTTCCCTAAGGGGGCGTATTAAATTAAAGGATATATATATATAGGGCGCTATTTATACATATAGGGCGTAGGCCTAGAGATAGGCTTAAGCCTAGTGTAGCTAGCCCTTTACTAAATACTAGAGGGACTGCTATAAGCTTCTTTCTAAGCAGTAGGCTTTAGTTATAGCCTTAGGCGCCTAGAAATAGGGTTCTTATAGGCCTAAGTTAGGGGCTAGCAGTAGGGTATAATAGTTATAGTTACATATATATCTAAATATATATTTTAATTAACTAATTACTATAACCCTTAATAATCTAACAGTTCTAGATTCCCCTTCCTTATAAGACTAACTAAAAGATCTAGCGCCCCTACTAGTATTATAACTATAATAATAAGGAAAAAAAAACAAAATTTAGTAAATCCTATTATAGGTATTAAAACTTTTATAATCTTTCCTTCTTTTAGACCTTAAATCCCTATTTCTCTTACTATAATTAAATTATAAGATAATCTAAAAGGTTACTATTTTAATTACCTCTTTTTTATTAGTATGTTATATAATCCTTTAACTAGTATTATCTCTAACCTTACTAATAATTTAGTAATGAATTCTAATTTTAAATCTTTATTACTATATAATTTTAGTATCTAGTCCTATATAAATTCCTTAAGTCTATCTAATATATCTTAGCCTTAATTTATTATTTATTCTTATATTTAGGAAATAGCTAACGCTATTTAGAATTTTTATAGTACCTTTCTTAGGATCTTATTAGTTTTATATTAGATTTCCTCCTTCTTAAATTTACTAAACAGAAGATTTATATTACTACCTTAGTAGTCCTTATTACTATTAGAATTACTACTGCTCTTAATAAGAGATAAGAAGGTTGTTTTTTATCTTAGTTAAGAGGGTAAGATCTTTAATAATATAATTAGCTTAGGACTCTCTAGTAATATAATTAGTTTAGAGGGCTAAATATACTAAATTTAGTAACCTTTTATATTCCTTATAGCTTACAGCTTATTAAGTTAGTCCTTTAAATCTATAAGGGCGCTATATAGATTAGTTATTTTGTTATTAATTATAGATATATTAATAGCTAGATTACTAATTCTAGAAAGGTTAATTATAAGGTTAGTAATATTAGGATTAGTAACATTAGGATTAGTAATATTAAGATTAGCAACACTAGGATTAGTAAAACTAGGCTTAGTAACTATAGGATTAGTAACAGCTAGTATTAGGCTTATATAGATAATATTTAGGAGATATATTTTATATATTTTAGTTATATACTGCTAAGCAGGAAGCTTATTCTAGATTAGATATATAATAATAGACACTATAGCCTTAATTACATTCTAAATGTTAATATAGTTCTTCTAAAGCTTAGTTATATTACTTCCTTTAAAGATAATAACTTATATAGCTACTACCTATAATGTAGATTTAGGTATTAATTTCCCTCCTTTAATAATTATATTAGTAACATCCTTATAAAGCTTAGAATTTAAAGTTAGATAAGTTATCTTAGTTAAGACCTTTTAAAACTACTCCTTAATCTAGCCTACTATCTTACTAGTCTAAAACTTCTAAGTATATTCTAACGCTGTAATCTAGATTACTAGTCTTTTAAATTAGAATTAGTCCTTTTTAAGGTCTTCTATGTTTATAGTATCTTTATTATTAGTTTTAGCTTAGTTACCCCTACCTAGTAGATTCTTTATAAGGATAATACGCCTACCTTTCTTTATTAAATTTAAGGCTATTATAAATCTCTAATAGTAGTAATACTATTACCTTACCTTAATCTACTTAAGATTATTCTAATTACCTACCTATAATAAGGCGTCTGCTAGGATAGTATAATATTTAGTTAATAATTTAGATATATCTAATTCCTTAAGTTTATATACTATAATCTTCCTAAGAAGAATTTATTATAGGTGTTAGTAAAAAAACAGATTATTTAGGAGGGTAAGATTAGTTTAGAATACTAAATAAACTTAATATATATTTAGTATCTAATATTAACTACTAGTTAGTCTATCTAGTTTACTTAATTTATTATAGCTTATTAGTTTGTTATAGTTTATTAGGGTTTAGTTAGTTTATTATAGCTCCCTAAGTATAAGTAAAGTAAGTAAGATACAGACTAAAAGAAAAAAAATAAAAGGGGGGGTTTTTAGTTATAGGAGCAGAAAGGACTTTTAAATAGGAAATTACAGCTGCTTAAGGTAGAAGCTAGTTAGTGTTAGTCCCTTAAGACTGTAGATAAAAGTTAGTCTAGGTTAATATTTTCTTTTGCTTCTTAATAATTACATAAATAGTAATAATAAATCCCTAGGTAACTATAGGTATCTAGATCTAAGTTAAAAAAGTTTTAACTAATCCTAGTAGTAATTATATAGTATAGATATACTATTTACTTACTTAATTTAACATATAACTTTACTAATACGTTTTTAGATTGTAAATAGTCCTTTTTATTATAGTTTAAACTTAGGTAGTTTTCCCTCTTATGCTAATATAATAAGATTACCTTTTTAGAATAAAGTTAATACTTATTAGTTATGTTTTTCTAGCCTAGCTGTATTCCTTAAATCCTAAGTAATAGCTACTATTTGTCTGTAGTATTTAATTATTATAATATATATAACAGCTGTATTAGCTAACTGCTTTAGTAATAGTAATATTCTGCTAGGCTAGGAGGTAAGGTTTATCTCTAACTCTTAAGTGTAGGTCCCTAGTAATATCTCTAAAGGCGTAAATCTAATTAATTAGATCTATCTTTAATTAATAGATATAAGAATCCTATTCTAGTGTAAGTCCTAGTCTCCTAAGGTAAATTTCCCTAGAAGGACTTCCTTAGTAATTAGATTAATTACTAGCTAAATATACATCTTAATTATACTAACAGATTTATATAATTTAGCTAGTGTAGGTATAACTATTATTAATTAATTTAATATTACTAAGTTAAATTCTTATAATATAAAGGCACCTCTAGCATTAAGGTAAATAAATTATAGTATTACACCTATATTATCTATTTATTCTGTTAGGATAAAAATAGCTTTACTTATAGATACTATTTTAACTAGGCATACCTAATAGAATCTACTTAAATAGTTAATCTAAATTAGCAAAAAGGTATTCCCTAAATTAGATTTAGGTAGTAGTTCTAAATAGTTAATTCTAAGTACTTAGAATAGCATAGTAATCTAGTTTACCTAATTAGGGTGTAATAGCTTATATAGTATAACTAATACATACAGCTAATATCTATAAATATACGCTATAATATCCTTTACTATTCCTAGCTAGTATACTTCTTATACTAATTTCTACTTAGTAATATTAGGTCTAAAGTACCCTCCCTTATTAAAGGCTAATTTATAGGCCTATACTACCTTAGATAGGATTAAGCATTAGCATTAGAAACTATATAAGGTATATATCAGCACTCTATTAAGAATTAAGTATAACCTGCTTTTTACTACTATAGCTGCTAATAAATAATTATCTAGCTCCTTAGTTACCCCTATTAGAAATCTATAGATATACTTATACTATAGCTTATCTAACTACTTCTTTATTAACTATACTAATAGTGTTAGATATTCTAGTTGTAATTTAAATAATACTGCGTTTATAGGAATCTCTTCTAGCTTAGTAGGTCTACTATCTAGAGAGTGCTAGGATTTAGGTCTTAGCTTTAATAGTAATAGGGATTAGATAGCATTATTAATTTTACTTAGCTTTAGGTTCCCTATAATAGTATTTTGTAATATTTCCTTATATCCTCTAATTCTATCCTTTTATACCTATTTACCTATCTTAGTAACTAATCCTAGAGCTTTTAGATTGTTATCTTTATAATTATAGGATAAGAAAATTATATATAAAAGGGTATTAGCTGCTATATTATACTATCCCTATATATATTTTATCTTTATGTTAAGTATATAAAGTTTAGTAACCTAATATATATAAATGCTATAGTAATTAGATAATATAAGAAACTAAGTAATTAGCTTATAGTCTGTAAATATAATTAATAGTTATTTAGTGTAGAGAAAATAGCTATATTATTAGTAAAATTCTATAATTACTAGTAATTCCTACTTATAGGTGCTATAATTTCTCTAGGATTTAGTTAATAGGAATAAATTACATAACACTAGCACTACTCCTGCTTTTTGCTTCTATATTACTATATATTCCCCTATATATTTTAATGTATTAGAGAACAGTTAGATTAGGTTACTAACTAATAGGCTATACAGCCTAACTACATTAGTTACTAAATCCTTAAGTAATTTAAACGCTAAGGCTTCTATATATTCCTATTTTTATAGTACTATTCTTATTAATTAGTGTAATAGTTATAAGATTTTAGTATAATTCTTTATCTATTAGTAATATAGTCTAGTAGCTACTAGAAATAATTACACTTCTATCTAGGTTTTAGGTACTAGCTACTCTACTAACTAGGCTACTTAGCTAGGCTTAATAGTAGTAATACTACTAACTAAGTAGGTCTATCTTATTACTATAATTAAAGTTATCCCTAGGCTAATCTTATACTGTAATAATCTTATTATTACCTACACTAGATGTAGCAGAAGGTAGTTCTTAATAAATACCTATTCCTCTTCTTAGGTCTTAAATTTAGTAAAGATATTATTAAAGTAAATCTCTACTAGAGATATATTCCCTAGGGCTAACAGACTTAGTAATAAAGGCTTTAGATTTAGCTTTAGAATTAGGCTTAGGAAGATTTAACTTAATTCTATTATTTAGTAGGCTAATAATTTTACCCCCTACTGCATCTAAGTAGGTTATAATTATAGATAATCTAGGGTATTAAAGATATAAATATGTTAGTAATTAGGGTAAATAGGGATTAACTAGTAGGTATACTTTAGATTCTAGCATAAGTGTATACCTATATATAGATCTAATAGGTTATTATAGATCTCTCTTATTAGTAGAATTAGTAATAATAGTAATTCCTTATTAATATTACTAAAGTTAATTATTAATTAGTGCTTACCTTATAGTCCTAAGTCCTTTACTACTATTATAGGCTTAGCTTCCTATTTAGATACAACCCTATTAGCTACTACTATAGGCTTAAACAACCTAAAATCTTAGCCCTCCTAAATAAGGTAATCTAACTAGTATTTCTTAGTAGCATTCTATTACTTACATTAAGATAAATTCTATAGTTATACTCCTTTATGTAATTTTAGAATATAGGTATATAAGTTAGTTAGGGGAAAGTTATCTAGGAATAATAAAAAAAGGGTTTAATAGGTATAAATAACTTATTTAACCTCTTTAACGTCTTCTTTAGGTACATTTAGGCCTAGCTATATTAGTTCCTTATCCTACTATATATTTATTATTACTAATAGGGTCTAAAAGTTAGTTAGCACCTACTACACCTATTAGGTAGTAGGAAATTTAGATAGGGCAGGCAGTAGTAGTTTTACTACTTCTATATTTAAAGATAACTATATAGGTTTCTTAATAATTACACTAAGCAATCTAAATAAATAATACTATTTAATAATATAGGTTAATCTTATTAATCTAGGTGTATAGCTTATAAGCTAAGTTAAATTAGCATCCTAAAAGTAGGTAAACCTAGGTCTAAAATCTATTAGTACTATATCTAACTTCTGTAATGTAATTAGTTAGGGTAATAATACTAAAGATAGTTACAGTTTAATAACTTACCTAAGTTAATAATTAGAAATTAGTTTTCTGCCTTATTATCCTTATTATCCTCTAAAGATTCCTTAACCTTCTTATCTTCTCTAGAATTACTATTATCCTTATTATTATCTTAATTATCCTTAATTATAACCTTTAATTAATTACAGCCTATTAAATTAGTGCTATCTAACACTAGGTTAAGAATTAGGCGTTAAGTATCTAATATTTCTATTAAGGGACCTTTAATTTCTACTATCTACTTACTATAGGTAGGATCTTTAATTACAAGCTTTACTCCCTAAGGGTTAATTAACGCTCTTATATTATATAACTATAGCATCCCTAATAATAATAACACTAATTAGTCTAAATCTCTAGGTCTAATACACACCTAAATCTCCCTTTTTATACTATAAGCTATAATCTCTACTACTACAAAATAGGTTATAATGTATATAGATCTACTTACTACGCCTATATTAAGGCCTTTAAATCTAATTCTAGCTAGTAAGTAGTATATTAACTTACACTTATTAACTAATTATAGTAAAATAATATTTATTTCTAATTCTTAGTCTGCTTATACTGCCTTTTAGGGTAACTAAAGTCTTATTATTAGGGTTGCTAGTATGCACTTAATTTAGAATAGCCTAGTAGCTTTATAGTTACATAAAAAAAGCTTAATATTAGCCTTTAGGTTAGTAGTAGTCTTAATGTACTTAAAGATAGATCCTAGATATATACTAGTAACTATAGGGGTATTAAACTTACCCTTTTTAGGCTGCTTAACTATAATACATTATAAAATTACCTACAGTAATTTAGAGAATTCTAGACTTAACTACATTAAATTAACTAATAACATATTAAACTTAATATTCTTTACTATCTATTAAATATTAATTAGAGGCTCCTCTTCTCTTACTATAATAGTAGATAATCCTACTTATTATACTATTTTCTTTTTTACTAGAGGATTAGGTTCCTTAGCTTCTAATAGGTCTACTATCTAAATATCTTACCTAAGCTTCTTAAGGGTATTAACACCTAGGATTTAATTTACTTATAGTTTCTACTTTATTTTCTTAATTTACTGTATATAGCTTAATAGTTATTATAAGATAGTATCTATCTATTTTCTCTAATTTGCTAATCCTATAGCTTCTACCTAGGCTACTAGTAAGCTAATTCTTAGAACCCTCTTATTAAGCTTTAGATTATTATCTATAAGGATCTTTATTATCTCTACTACCTATTTAGATAGCTATATAATCTCTACTAATTTTGCCTCTACTAACAGATATAACTCCTCTATATCTAATAACACTAGAATTATATCTAATATAGTCTCTATAGGTATAAATTTATAATAGTAGGTTCCTATAGTAATATCTATTAGGTCCTATAGGTTCTTTAGCTTATCCTTAGGCGTTATAGATACTAGAGGTTATATAGGTTATAGATATATTAATTACTAAGAGGCCTATATAAAAGGCTGTAGGTAAGCTATAGGTTCTTATTCCTAGACGTAATATAATTATACTAAGTGTATATTTACTACTTCTAGCAGTAGGTAAGTACTATTAGTAAAGCTGTAATTTAATAGGAATATTATTACCTTAATATAAGCTTACTCTTATAGCAGTAAAAGTTAGTTATAGCACTCTAGTTACCTATAATTTAGTTCCCTATATCTAATATATAGGATATCTCTATTCTTTATTAGTATAGATCTATTAACATAGGGATTCTTAGATATCTTCTAATCTAGTAAATTAGGGAGAGTTTTATCTTTCTAGCTAAAATTAATACTAATGTCTTAACTACTACAAAATACGCCTTAATCCTAATATTAAGGAAAGTTACCTTATTAATTACCCTAATTTAACTAGTACGCCTAGGTTTAGAGCTAATTATTATAACTCTATATTATCTAATTTAGTATAGGGGGTTATAAGTACCTACTAGATAGCTGCAGTAGTATAGGTAACTAGTTATAGTTTATATACTAATTTAGAGGGGGTATAAGTAGTGCTATTACTAAACTAAAGAGGTTAGGTAGCTAGCTAAAGTACCTACTGTAATTACTATAGATAGGTTATATATTAGTATGTAATTATATAAATTACCTAGCTAATAGATGCTTTATAGCCTATCCTAGATTCTAATAAATAACTATTTCCTTAAGTAATTAAGCTCTAGTAAGGTCTGCTTTATAGTAATCTTCTACCTCTTACTTATTAATAATTTAGTATGTATCTTAAATAATATTAAATACTAATTTAAGGCTAGATGCTATTATTACTAATATACTTAATGCTTAGTATTAGAGATTAGAATTAGATAATCTCTTAATAAATTATCTTACTAATCTAGTTAATACTATCTTTTTTAGTATTAATAATATAATACTAACACCTATATAACAGGCTGGTATTACCTTATAACAGGTGTATAGCAACTTAATATAATTTATCTAAGCTAAGGAGAGAAAGTAGAAAGTGTAAATAATGTATAGTTTGTATAGATATTTATCTTATACGTGTTATGTATACGCACCCCTCTAGCTAGTTATAAGTAATAGTAGGTTGTAGTAGGCACTAGCCTAGCTACACTTATTGTAGCGTAGCCTATAATATATACTCCCCTCCTACGCTATAGGGCTCTACTAGCCCTTAATAGTTATGTGCTGTAATTTAAGAAACAGCCTACTAAATATTCTTATAGGCTAGTAGGCTTATTGTTTTTCTCCCTTTTTTCTTACTAGCCCTTTTGTTAATATTATAAGTATTTATCCTATATGCAGCTATACTTTCTTTTTATTTTTATTAGTCTTTTACTAATTACTAGTTATCTATTATAGGAATTAGATAATTTATAATAGCTATAAGTAAATTAATCCCTATGTAGGCCTATGTGTGTATATGTAAACTGCTAATTAGTTACTAACTTATAAGATAGCCCCCTATAATCCCTAGCTGCTCCCTATCCCCTAAGGATAATAAAGCCTTTAACCTTATTACTCCCCTAGGCCCTAAGCCCTAGTTACTTACCCCTACTATAAGTTACCTCTTTAGTAAGCGTTTTATGTAATTTAACTAACCTAGCTAAGATAATAATAATAATAATAAGGCTAATAAGGCTAACTATAACTTTTTTATTATAAAGAGACATTATACTAACGCCTCTACCCCTACTGCTGCCCCTACTGCTACCCCTACCTACATGCTAACTGTCCTTTATGCGCACCCTTACTTCTTATATGCTTGCTGCCTTACGTGCAACCCTACTGCTATGTAATACATAGAGAATATTAGCGCCTATAGGCACTATTATCTTCCCTACGTGTAGTCTAACTGTAGCTACTAACCTATATGTCTTTTGCTGTTTATATAAATCTTACGCCTTACTAATATAACCTAGATTCCTAAGGCCTTCTTAGGCCTCTATAAGGTAATATCTCTTACTGCCTGCATTACTACCCTAACTGCCTCTAGCTTTATAAAGCACACCTCCTTCTAGCTAGCTGTTAAGGCCTAGGAGGTTATAACTAACTTAGAGTAGGAGGCGTAGAAGAGCGCTAAGAAGACGTATAGAAAGTATGCCTGCAGCGTGTCTAATAATACGCCTCTTATATCTGCTGCGCCTACTTCCCTCTTCTTAGCCTTTACTGCTGCTGCAGCTGCTACTTAGGCTGCTACTACTGCTACTAATAATACATACAGTAAGGTTACTCCCTACTTAGGTAGTCTTATAGCTACCTAAGGTAAGCACCTTATTATTATAGTTAAGGAGATTTTAGTCTCTCTTAAGAGAGTAAGTATTAGTCTTATACTCTCTCCTATGTAACTCTTATGCTAACTTTATATTCCTAGTTTATTAACTTTATTACTACTAACTTTAGTTATAGCCCCTCCCCTAAGCTAGGAGACTCCTAGTAGGGGAGTCTCCTATACGCTTTAAGCGCGCTTATTCTATGTAGCCCTACTGCTTACCCTATAGGGCCTAGTTATTCTTTATAGGCTGCAGCCTTTTAATAAAGATTTATTACTTATCTGCTTATTATACGTTCTTATCTTCCTTTATGTATGTATATTACCCCTATTACAGACGTTAATAGGTCTATACTTCTCTTTAAAGGAGTCTAGAGCTATAGTGTCTTTAATTAATTTAATAGGTTTCTATATAGCTTTAGTAAAGCCCTCCTAGCGCACTAACGCCTAGCGCGTTTTTACCTTTCCTTTACTACGCTATTACACGCTAATTATTTTAGTAACGCACTATTCCTTCTTACTATCTTCTATTAAAGGGGGAGGTTATATATTATAGGCTTTCTAGCCTAATAAAGGGTTACTCCTAGTGTAGCGTAATAGGTCTATATAAAATTAGTTATAAATATTGCTAGGTATGTTAAGTTTAACTATAAGGGGGCTAATTACTTTAGTAACTTAGTAATAGTAGTGTAGCTAATTAAGCTTATAATTTAGTTATAGAGAGCAGTAGTTATATATTAATAACTATACGTTATTACCTACTTTAAACCTTTTAGCTACGCTTTGCTACTTATTAGCTAATTCTTTAGTTTGTTACTAGGCTGTAGCTGTTACTGCTTATACTATTAAAGTTACTTTAGTTATCTATTACATAAGTCTTTTAGTAACCTTTTTATGTGTATCTATTATCTTTAGTGTGCTCTTTTTAACTGTAATAAGGTCTATATAGTAACTATGTTCTATAAAGAAGGGGCTTAACCTAGTTGCTAACGTAGTGTAGTTATTAATTACTAGTTATATAACTAGTGTCTAATACACTTAATCCTCTTAGAGGTAACTTATGTAGGTGTGTAATGTTACTTAAATCTCTTAGTTAAAACGCTTAGTAGCCCTATTACTCTATAGGTAGTATAACATACTTAGTCTTTACTTAATACTAGTAAGTATGTAAAACTTACGCTAGAACTTACTTATCTAGTTACTCCCTCTATTACTAATAATGCTTTTTAGTATGCTATAGAAGTAATAATAGTAACTTAGGAATCTTTTAGTGTATACCTCTATATCTATTATTACTATTAGCTTAAGTGTTACTAACTTTCTTAGGTAGTCTATAATAACCTATATATTAGTAGTGTAGTCTAGGCTAGATAGTAGGAGGTCTATAATAAAATCTATTAAGAGGTTACTTTTTAAGCGCTTAGGTATGCTTAGTAGTTATAAAAGGCCTTTCTTTATGTTACGTTAGATCTTACTACTCCTACATACGTTATAGTTATAGACAAAATGCTACACTATCTGTAACTAACCTAGCTAGTAAAACCTCTATAAAAGTATCTCTAAGGTGCTATTTCTACCTAGGTGCCTAGTTATAGTTAAATTATAGCTCTATTATACTAACTAGGTGTGTAGGCTATTAGAGGGGGAATTAAGGTTATTATTACCTAGCACCTATATCCTTCCCCTCTAGGTAAGTTACTTTATGTTATTAAGGCAGCAGTCTGTAATCTAAATATATAACTAAAGGTCTAGTAGGAGTAAGCAGTCCTCTTGCTAGATAGCTACATACACTGCTTAGAAGATAGTGTTACTATCCTACGTTATAACCTATAAAGCTTATAATTCTTTATCCTTAAATACCTCTGTATGCAGCACTAGAGGTGCCTCTATTACGTAGCAGGCTATTACTAGCTGCGCTTTATCTAGAATTATTTAGATAATATATCCCTACTAGCAGTTATTATCCTACGTAAGGGGGGCGTCCTACTTACGCTAGGAGAGCACGTTAGGAACGCTTACATCCTTACTAGGCTAGTATATAATACAGAAGTTATATTTAGTAAGCGTCTTAGCCTAATAGCTCTAGCGCTTTATTAACTTCTGCTTTTTTATAAAGTACTTAAGAGACTTATAGTTAACTATTACTTTAAAGGGCTCCTTTAAGCTATGTAGCTCCGCTCTCTACGCTTAGAGGTAATCTAGTATAGCTAATAGCTTCTTATTATAGATAAGGTAGTTATACTACGCTAGCGTAAGCTTTTATAAGTAAAAAGTAATAGGTTAGTGCTTACCTTTGTTGTTTACTTACATTAAGGCGCCCCCTAGTGTAAACCTAGAGCAGTTAGTCTCTATAAACGTTAGGGCGTTTAGGTTAAAGTTTTATAGTAATAGAGCTGTTATAAAGCAGTTCTTTAGCTCCTTAAATGCTGCAGTGCACTCTACAGACTACATAAATAATACGCCCTTCTTAGTAAGGTAAGTTATTAGCTTAACTACTTTAATGTAGTTAGGTATAAATATCTAGTAATAGTTAGTAAAACCTAAGAAGCTTCTTACGCCCTTAACAAACTAAGGCGCTAACTATTTATAAATAATATATATCTTTTCTAGGTCTACTAAGACGCCCTTCCTAGCTTTTAGGATAAAGCTAACGTACTTTACCTTTTTTACGCTAAAGTTGCTCTTCTCTACATCTAGGCTAAGCCCTACTGCGTAGAGCTTCTTAAGGACCTAGCAGACCTTCTGTTTATAGTCCTCTTTTATCCTATTAGAATAAATAAGGATATTATTAAGGTATGTAGTAATAAAGTTGTTAAGAAACTCCTAGAGCAAGCTGTTTATAAAGCGCTACTAGTTTGTAGGTGTGTTTATTAGCCTAAAGGGGTAAACTAACTACTTAAAAAGCCTATATTATATATAAAAAGCAGTCTTATACTTATTACTATCTATAATTTACATCTTATAGAAGGCTGCTACTATATCTACTTTAGTGTACTACTTAGCTAATCCTATGTAATAGAGAGTCTTAGAGATAAGTAGTAGGGGATAATAGTCCTTCTTTATAATTATATTTAGCGCTTAGTAATTACAGTAAAAGCGTAACCTACTGCTTAGTTTGCATACAAAAAGCACTAGCGCCCCTACTATAAAGCTGCTTACTTAGATAAAGCCTTTATTAAGGAGGTCCTCTAGGGTCTTCTTTAGGACTAATAATTCCTCTCTTAATATACTATAAAGGGGGCCCTACAGTAGGGTTGCTTCTAGTTCTAAGTCTATATAGTAGTTACAGCTAGGTTAGCATAGAGGCACTTTTATTAAGGTGTTAGGGTTAAATAAGTTGCTATATTTATTACATACCTATTGCAGTAGTGCTGTAACTTTAGTAGCTTGTTTTACCTTTTTATCTAACTTTAGCTGTAAGGCTTTCTCTACATTAGTAAGGCTAACTGCTATAATCTAAAAGAACGCCTATAAGTCCTTACTTATCTTTCTTATAGATAGGTTACAGCAGGCAGCGTAGTCCTTACGTATAGCTCTACAACAGATAGCTATAAAGGTAGGTGCTCTAATTACTTATGTAGCTTTAATTTTATATACTATTATAGACTCTTATTAGCTAACTAAGCGTAGCGTAAGGTCTGCTTACCTATAGTATATAGTGTGCTTTATAGCGTTATAAATAGTATAGTTATATTCTATCTAAGGTTTCCTTAGGAATATATTAACATTAAGGCTGTATATAACGTATATATATATACGCTAGCAATATCTATAGAGTTTAAGGTTAAATATAACTACTCCCTCTGCTATTATACTAGCTAATTTATTAGCAAACCTTTTTAGGGGGATTTTCTATTAAGAGACATATAGAAAGCGCTAAGCGTATATAAAGTTATAATTTACTATTATGTAAGTGTTATAACTAGTATTAGTAAGGGCTTAGGTAGGGAATTCTTTATTAATGTAGGTATCTAATAGTGCAGCTAGTCTAATTATTCTCCTCCTACGCTAAAACTCCTCCTATTCTATATGCTTCTTACTTATTAGCTTTAAAGCCTAATTTTACTTTAGAGCTACTCTTTTTCTAACTCCTCTCTACTCTTAGCTGTGCTGTAAGCGTTATTACTTTCTTTAAGCTTCTTAACCTTAGTAGTTACTTTAGCTGCGCAGGCAGGCCTGCTTTTCTTCTTCTTAACGTTAGGGTAATTATAAGCTAGGTGTTTAATTTTCTAGCAGGCGTAGCACTAATGTGTTTTAATATGTGCTTTCTGCGCTTTAAGGCGTTTTTTTTCTTTAGCTTTACTAGCTGCGCGCACTATTATTCTTCTTATTATTTATATATCTCTATTAGCGTCCTTTAGCGCTTAGAGTAGTAGGTATTAGTAAGCAGGCTGTATGCTGCTAGCTAGGTTCTTAACCTTCTAGGCTACTTTACTTACTTATTATATATAGGTGTAGAAGGTAGGGGAAAGTAAGATACTTACTAGTATGCTTTAAATACAGAGGGGAAGAGCGTTTAAGAGGAGCGTAATTTACACTTTACTTAGCTATAGGTAGCCTCCTGCTTTAGCTAACACCTATTTAAACTTTAGGAGAAAGGCAGTAAAGGATTTATACTCCTTTATCTTAATACTTATTAAGGAGACAGACGTGTAGGTCTTTACATTTAGGTTGCTATATATACGCTTTAGGTACTTTAGGAACTTTTTAGGGTTATAATTTACTTAGGCTTCCCCTATTTTGTAGTAGGTTAATACTATTCTCTAAGGCGCTGTATTTAAGTAGGAGTTAATAAAGTACTAAGCCTCTTACTTTATTATAAAAAACGCTTTATTAATATATAACTTATTATGCATCTAGCGTAACTATATAGGGAAGTCCTAACGCTAGCTAGAGAACTTTAGGGGGTTTAGTATTAGTTTCTAAATAATTTAGGGGTAGTTCTTAGCTAGCGTAGGCGTAGCTACTGCAGCAGTTACTGTAGGCGTAGTGTCTGCTACTTTTAGGGACTCTTTATTACGTAATTTAATTATAAGGCTTATGCCTTAGGGGTTAGCGTTTCTTACTTTAAGCTCTCTTATTTCTTATATTATCTTTACTATTACTTACTTTAAGGCTGTAACTTTAGCTTTTACCTCTACTAATAGAGAACCCTTACAGCTTATTATTATTTTGTTATCTTATTACATACCTATTACGCAGTATAATTAGCAGGGTATTTATTATTGTTTTAAGAGCTTAGATATATAACAGGCTAGCATTACCTTACAATAGGCGTATAGCAACTTAATACAATTTATCTAAGCTAAGGAGAGAAAGTAGAAAGTGTAAATAACATATAGTTTGCGTAGGTATTTATCTTATACGCGTTATGCGTGTGCGCCCCTCTAGCTAGTTATAAGCAATAGTAGGTTGTAGCAGGCACCAGCCTAGCCACACTTATTATAGCATAGCCTATAACAACCTATATCCTTACATCCTACTTAATATAATATTAAGACTGCTTAGTTATAGTATACTAATAAGGCTTTATCCTTATTCTAAGCTTAGGAGTTAATATCCCCTCCTATAGTGTCTTAGTTAATTATCTTAGATAGAAAATACTTCTTTAATAAGGCTTCTACTACTACTAGATTAGATAACGTAGCTATACTCTTAATTACCTTATCTATAATAGTAGTAAGGTGTAGCATACTATTAAGGTAGGTTATAGTATCTCCCTTATATTACATATTAAGGGTCTTTAAAACCTAGGATACTAAGAGGTTTTAGAGGTTATATCCTACCTTTTTAAAATCCTACTTTAACTAAGTAAGCTAATAAGATACTATAATAAAGCTATTAAAGGTTTTATAATTAAGAGTAGGAAGTAGTAATATAGGTTAGGTTAGGTAGTTATTACTTAGGTTAGTAGATATAGCTATAGTTATAGCTATTAGTAGAGGTAACTCTCTAAATTTATTAGGTATTATAGTAGATACTATTCTAATCTAGCTACTAATATAATATTTATTAAGAAGAATTACTAAGTTATCCTTATTAAGTTAATTTCTTAATAGCTTTTTTAATAAGCTTTCTAATATTAATAAATATAAATCTAGAAATAAGGAGAATAGTAATAGTTATTATAATAATAAAACTAGGTATTTAACGCCTAATATGCTAGCTAATAGTAGGTTAGTTAATAGGCTAATATAGAGGGTTATAAGGGCTAATTAGGCATCTAAGACGTCCCTCTTATCTAGGATTATAGGCAGAGATACTAGATTAGGCTAAATCTAGTGTTACTTAGATAGGCTTTAATAACTTAGATAGATCTAATACATTAGTTACTTATAGTTAAATTACTAGTTGTTTTAGAGGCTTTAATATAGACTTAATAACAACATAATAAGTAGTTTAATTATAATAGTAACTTAATATATAATCCTTAATTAGTGTATAAGGCCCTTAATAGATTTAAATAACCCTACTGTTATCGCTAGAATATAAGTCTATGTAGATAGGGATAGAAAAAACAGAGAAGATTACATAAAGTAATTAAATAGTTATGTAATGTTAATATCTAGTCTAGGTCCTCTAATGTTAGCTATAGGGGTATAGATATTAATATTAGATTATTAAGGGTTATAGTAATAGGTTAATTAAATATGTATTAAGATATATATGTAACTATAACTATTATGTCCTACTGCTAGCCCCTAACTTAGGCCTATAAGAACCTTATTCCTAGGCGCCTAAGGCTATAACTAAAGCCTACTGCTTAGGAAGAAGCCTGCAGCAGTCCCTCTAGTATTTAGTAAAGGGCTAGCTATACTAAGCTTAAGCCTATCTCTAGGCCTACGCCCTATATATATAAATAGCGCCCTATATATATATATCCTTTAATTTAATATACCCCCTTAGGGAAAGACTTCTTTATAGCCTTTATAGGCTGCAGAAAGGGCGTTAATATTACATAAGCTTAGTGTGTATAAGAAGGCTTTTCCTACTAGCTTATATACTTATAAGATTGTTTCTTTTACTACCTATACGTTAGGCTTAGCTATCTCTACCTATAGGTAGGCTTTATTAATTATAAGATCCCTTATGTAGTTAGCTTTAAAGACCTCCTTCTTATTAGTTATATTAAGCTAGAGAAGGAAGGCGTTATGCTTTACTAAATTAAGGGCCTTTATTAAGCTGTTTGCTATAAGCTCTACTAATAAGATATATATAATATTAATACAGCTGTTAGTAAATTCTTAGTGTAGTTAGTAATTATAGATATTAATATAGTAAAGCTTAGTGTGTAGCTATAAAATCTTACTTATAATAAGCTTTACTATCTGCTAGTTATTACACTAGATTTATACTCTTATTAGTATTACCTTTATTAATATATATATAGACTAGTCTCTATATTATATAGGTAGTTAAATTTAGAGTTATAAGATTAATTAGCTTATAAAAAGCACCTCCTTAGCAGCTTAAGTAAGTATAAATAGCTCTACTTCTATTATTAAGGTTATAACTATATCCTATCTATTAGCTTACTATATAATAAGGCCTCTAAAAAGCTTTATTATAAAGGCTTATAAGCTTCTTTAGTTTAGAGTATTATTACTAAAGCTTATATTAGAGGTAACTTTAAAGGCGTCCTTTTTACTACCTAGCTTAGCACTAAAGTAAAGGTAAAGGTATTATGTTTTATAGAGGTATTAAAGGACCCTATTAGTAGCTTTCTAGTATATATCTAAAGGGTTTTAATTAAATCTTATAAGCCTACTTATAGTAAAGGTAATATCTAGGCGTATTATTATAGCAGTATAAAGAATAATACTAACTTTATATTAATAATAGTAAATCTCTATAGGAGACGTATTATTTTTATGTAGTAGTAGCTCTTCCTTTATTATAGGTATATACTAAGTAGTATTATTATCTATAACATTAGTATATATAGGAAGTAGTTTCCTATAATTCTTAGTATATATAGCCTATAAGAGCTATAAGTAATAGGTTTCTTAGTTATATATAACCTTAAGGCTAAGAAACTACTAGAGATTCTTACTACCTTTAAGGTAGTATTTAGTCTGCAGCGTATATAGCTTATCTATTACTATAAGCTTATAGGCCTTTAGGAAAGTAAGAATATAGTTATTAATATAAAAAAAGAAGGTAATCTCTCCTTTCTGCTAGTAGTAATCCTCTCTAGCTATACGTTTAAAGCCCTACGCTATAAGGCCCTTCTTAAAGTGCTTTTACTAAAGTATAGGTAAATAGCGTAGCCTATAGAGGGCTTTCTAAAGGTGTAAGATAACTTCTTTCTTATAGTGTCTAGATAGTATCTTTATATATATTTCCTTATTAATATCTATATATATAAACGTGTTTACTATATTATATTAGAGCAGCTTATAATTAAAGCAGGCAGCTATAGCTATTAGGATCTAGAAAGATATACCTATAAGCTTTATAGTATATATATCTCTATTATCTTTTACCTATTAGTTACTTTATATTATAAGCCTAGCTTTTACCTTACTAAGGTAGCTATACTTATTAAGCTTATAGGTGTAGACCTAATAGTAACTAAGAATCTAATTACTATATATAGAAGCTTTAGATACCTCTTACTATAAGCATAAGGTTATATAGCTATTAAGGTGTAATATTTTAGCTTTATAAAAAGCGTCTTTAAGAGGGTAGTATTAAAGTTAACTATAAGACGTAGGAAGCAGTAGGAGTTCCTTCTAGTAGGTGCTACATAAGGTATTAGCCTTATAATAGGCTCCCTCTAGAGATACTATAAGTACTAGCTCTAGACTATATAATTCTATTATATAAAGGCGTTTTAGGGATTAGTTAATACTTTATATAAGGTCTTATAAGGAGCTAGCCTATAACCTAGGCGTTTTAGTGCTATCTATTAGTTATTATTTATTTTTTATAGAGTTATATATATAGAAATACTTATTATATATACGCCTAGTAAGAAACATAGCCTTAAAAAATATATATAACTACTAGCAGTATATTAGAAAGAGGGTTTTATTAGCTTATTAAAATTCTTCTTACCTCCTTATAAACACTACTATAAGTATAGTAAAAAACGCTAATCTTAGGGGTGTTAGTAGTAGCGTTATAAGCTTAAACTAAGACTTAGTGTGCAGCATTAGGGTAGGAGGCCTATTAGAAGGCGTTTCTACTACGCTTAGGGCGCTTAGGGTAGCGCCTAGAGGCGCCCCCTTAGCTTTATTATAGTCTTTATAGATCTTATTAGCCTCCTTATTAGCTGTATAGGATGTAGTTATATTATACTAGCCTTTAAGAATAAGGTAGTTAATAGTGTATTAAATATCTTAAAGGTCTAACTTATAAATATTCTTAGTAAGGGCCTTTAGGTTACTATTAAAGATAAGCTTTTTTTTAAAAATAATATCTCTTATTATAAATACTTTACTATAAAGGGGATTCTAAATATAGTATAAGTTACTTAAAGTGTAGCTAATAAAATAACTTATCTATATACATAAGGTAAGCCCTTCTAGGCTATACATTATATAAACGTGTTTTATTTTCTAGGGGTCTAGTGATATATATTAAGTATAACTATTACATTAAGTTTCTAACTAATAGTATCCTTAGAGCTTCTAGTTAAATCTCTTTTCTCTAACCTTTAGACTTCTGTTATAAGTATTACTCTCTAGCAGTATATAGGATAAATACTAATAAAATTAGCAGCCTTAATTATACTGCACCTACTAGATAGCGCAGATTACTACCTACAGCCAGCCTAAGCGCTTTATCTTAGTAATAGTTAATCTATCCTCCCTCTGCTAGGCTATCCTGCTAATAAAGAAGCAGAGCCTCTACTATAAGGCCTGCCTTACCCTAATAATAAGGCCTGTATTAGCTGCTAGGCTGTTAAGAAGTAAGATTACTAATCTAACGCTAGTAATATTAATTACTATATAATTATCTATTCTGCTATTAATAGCAATAATGTTATATAGAGAGTTCCCTCTATACTGCTTAATAATAGAGCTTATCTAAGCTGTTATAAACTGTTTTATAACCTCTAAGAGGTTATAATTAAGAGGGGTGTTAATGTTAAAAGGGTTATTTAAGTTAAGCGTAGGTATAACTAAGTAGGATAAGGACTTAATAAGATTAGAATTAATAAGATTAGAAAGGAGGATTTAATTTAGTTACTTTAGTTTTAGGATAATTTATCTAAATTATAGGTTTAGCAGGTTACAGGAGATTTATCTAGATTGCAGGTTTAGCAGGTTGTAGGTATAGTTAATAGGAGAATCCTAGGAGATTCTATCCTAGCTAATTATATATACCTAATAAGCCTGCCTCTTAAGGTTAAATACCTCTATAGTTAAGAGTTCTTAACCTTAGTAGTATAGACCTTAAGAGCAAAGCTATCTCTAGTAGACTATACTAACCCCTATAGTACTATATGTTTTTAAATAAGCTACCTTACTAAGTTAACAGCATAAGAATAGAGTATAGTGCTTATATTAGGCTAACTGCTGTTGTTTTTTTTTGCATTATGTAACTAATCTTAACTATAGAATCTAATTAGTTCTACGCTAGTTTAATTAGCGTTCTTAAATATACATAAGGTAAGCCTTTTTAGGCGCTAGTAGTAAAGCTAAGCGTCTGCTGTAAGTGTATATACTTTATAGCTATAGACTCTTAAGTGTAAAAGGTTAGGCTAGGTAAATTATATAGCGTCTTTACTCTAGAAGTGCTTATACTACAGCTAGTATAGAGTCTTCTAACTATAAGAGGCTTATAGTATGTAGTTAGAAAGGTAGGTTATAAAGGTATAAATCTTAGGCTATAGGACGTTAGGAAGCTTAGTGTAAATAGCTATATACCTAGCTTTATACTTAATTACAGCTGTAATATACTTTATAGTGCTGTTTTACGCTTAGGTATTTAAGGTGCTTACCTTAATATATATACTGTATATATTAAGGCTTATAAAAACCTTATTATTATTAGCTAACTTATTATTAGTCTTAATTACCTTTACCTTATAGCTGTAGTGCACTTTAAGTATAGTAAGGAAGTTTATAATTATTATAAGTAGTATATCTATTTTATAAGTATAAAGGTAAAAGTCCTAAATTAGGCCTATTATGTAGTCTAAAAAGAGTATATAGAAGTAGTAGCCTATATAGCCTACCTTAAGGTTATAAAAGTTAACTATAAGGTAGTTATTAGGCTTTATATAGATAACTAACTCTTATAGGCTCCTTTAGACTATATAATAAGCCTTACCTAAGGTATAAGCTTTATAGTTAACTATTATAATAGACTTATTAAATCCCTAGATACACACCCTATAAGTAATGTTAGAGATCCTCTTAAGCGCCTCTAGGCTAAGGTGTCTAAGGCGCTAATACTAGGTAAGAAGGTTACTAAGGATAGGCTTTCTATAGGTAGCTATTATAAAGGCGTTTCTTTTATGCTTTAGGTGTAGTTTCTTATCTATATAAATAGCTAGTAGAGGGACTACAGCTATAAGTATAGCTTCTAACAAAAAGGGCTAATAGTTAAGTACCTACTAGCTATAAATCTTATTAATATAGGTAATAAAGGACTTATTTGCTTTATATAGGTAATTATTACTTAGGCTTATATCCTACTAGATTCCTTACTGCTGTAGCTTTAAGAAGAATATAAGGTTAGCAGTAATACTTCTATAAAAGGTAATATTATATAGAGTAAGCTTAATAATATAATTTCTATATACTTAGAGCTTAATCTCTATAGTGCTATACGCCTTAATAGGTAGCTACTATATACCTACCTATATAAAGTTATCTATAGGCGCACTGTAAAGGGTTTTAAACTATATAGTATTATTAAATATATAGATATTACTACCTAAGTTAAGTATTACTAACTTAGCTAAGTAATATTAGCTTTTAGTAATATAAAAGGAGGCTATAGAAATCTTACCTTAGCACCTACTATAGAGTTAATTAGAGCCTTTAGCTAATATTCTTACTACTTAAAGCTTCTTAGTACCTGCGTGACGCAGTAGTATACGTCTAGCAGCGTCTATACGCTCTGCGCGCAGACGGTTAGTTTGATTCTAACTGCAGGAAGCCACTTTTGCAGAAGTCTAATTAGCTACTAGAGCCCTACAAAAGTGGAGCCCTAGGCCCTATATGCATAATAGGGCTCTAATAACAGTGTACTACACCTATATATTATGTTTTCCCTTTATAATAATCCTATATTATGTTAGGTAAAAACAAGCTAACCTTCTAATATTTAATAAAATAGAGTAGTTTTCCTCCTATATAAATTATAAGAGGTTTTTCTCTCTACCTATATAGATTAATAAGTACTATATATATAGAATAGTGTAAGAGAATACCTTACTAGTTCCTACCTAGATAGTGAATAATATAAGACTCCTATTGCTATTACTATAAAGCTTCTTAGTAAGAGCCTTATTAGTCTAGAGGCGTATTTTAATAAGCCTTTTAATACTTTTACTAAGCAGTCTATTATTTCTTTTTAGGTAAGGAAGTATATAGAAGCACTATATAATACTATAATTAGAGCCTATATAGAGCTTATAGGTAGTATCTAAGGTTATATACTTTATAGGTAGTATCTCTACTATACTTATACTTATACTTAAGCGTTTATGCTTTATAGTTATACTAGCCTCTTATAAAGGAGAGGGGTATTTACTCCCTTAGCTAATAATACTTTCTTTCTCTTACATCCTCTATAGTTATAGCCTTATCTGCTATAGTTATAGTTCCTATAACTCTCTTTTTTATTATTATTATCTATTATTTTAGTGTAAGTAGGGCTAAAAGCCTCTTATCTAGCCTTTCTTATATACTTACTTTTATCTACTAACTATAAGAACTCTTAGATATTAGAGAGGACTAATTTTAGCGTTAGGTAGTTATTAAAGGTATTAGTAACCTCTATATAGTAGTATATATATACCTAGCTTAAGAGATAGGTCTTCTAGAAGGCTGCTATAAATAGGTTAAACTAGTTACTTAAGAGCTAGGTCTTTAGGATACTACTAGTAGCAGCTTTATAGAGTGCTTTTTCCTACTTTATAAGCTAAGCCTTAACTTCCTTTTTAGTTATATACTTTAAGGTTACTTAGAGGACCTTTTCTAGTGTAATATATACGTTCTCTTTATATTTAGAAGGTTATATTCCTATATAAGCCTAGAGGGTAATAACCTAAATGTTAACCTTACTATTAGAGGTATAGTAATAAAGCTTAAGGTTAGTAGAAACAGTCTAGTGTATCTATTCTTATAGGTTACTATAGCGCTTAAGGCGTTTCTCCTATATATATAGGTTATTATTATATTATATATAGCGTTTCTTCTAAAGGAGTAAGTTAGCTAGAGAGAGATCCTCTAGCTGTAATATATACTATAAGGCGTCTACTATATATAGAAGTATATAACTAACGTCTAAGGTTAAAGTTATATTTTTAGGCCCCTTATGTAAGGGCTGTAGCTTAGATTACAGCTATAGCTATAGCTGCTATTAGAGGGCTACAGTCTATAAGC
Organism: Colletotrichum lentis; assembly: GCA_003386485.1. Lineage (NCBI taxonomy): Eukaryota > Fungi > Ascomycota > Sordariomycetes > Glomerellales > Glomerellaceae > Colletotrichum > Colletotrichum lentis. The sequence goes on from NWBT01000050.1 coordinate 6,093,916, forward strand.
GTATCTTACATACTAAGATACTTATAGCTCTTAAGAGGGTAGTATTTAAAGAGGTATTTATAGTAGTGCTTATAGAAGTTATTATAACTATACCTACCTATAGGTAATTATATATTAAAGGCTTTTCTAGCTCTATAAGCAGCCTAGTAAGCATCTTAAATATATTATATATAGTAATTAATAGATTAATTATATTCTAAAGCTTATAGGTTTTTACTTTAGTTTTAAGCTAGTTAAACTAAAGAACCTAATTAGTAAGGCTATTAAGAATAGTCTTAGTAGTATTAGTAGATATCTTATAAGCTTATAAATAGCTTTATAGTGCTTATTATTATTAGTTTATAAGTATATAAGACTCTTAATTATTAGATTATTAAGAGTTACAGTAATAGGTTAATTAAATATGTATTAAGATATATATATAACTATAACTATTATACCCTACTACTAGCTCCTAACTTAGGCCTATAAGAACCCTATTCCTAGGCGCCTAAGGCTATAACTAGAGCCTACTGCTTAGGAAGAAGCCTGCAGCAGTCCCTCTAGTATTTAGCAAAGGGCTGGCTACGCTGGGCTTAAGCCTATCTCCAGGCCTACGCCCTGTGCGCACGAATAGCGCCCCGTGTGCGTACATCCTTCAATTCGACAATTGGAGGTGCGTGCTGGTGGTGGATCCCTTCCTAATTGGGTAGTTCCGGATTCCCCTTCCTCGCAGTCATGTCCTGTGCCACGCCACTCGCGTCTTGCTGCCGGCGCTTTGCAGCAACGAACGCCGGCGGCACCTAGCAGAGGCGAAGCATGGTGGCGGTAGAAGGGGGGACGAGGGGGGGAGGCGGGCATTGACAGTTCTCCCAACGGTCGCCCGGCGTCAAAGCGCGGTTGATCCCTTCTGGCCAGGGGGGGGAGGAGGGAGGGAGGGA